>JAWUZG010000733.1:0-35000 GCA_036785705.1 Acanthornis magna
TGCTGTGAGGCCTTGGCTGTGCAGGTGACAGCGGTGTCCTGGCCTGCAGCAGGGCTGCTCCAGGCCGGGGGGTGGGAATGGGGTCCAGCTGGGGTGGGAAAGCGGCAGGGATGATCCCTTGGCCTGCACACTGTGCTGCAGCTGCCCGTGCCAACGGGAGACTGAGCCCCTGTGTGAGCGAGCGAGCGAGGGAAAGCAGGCAGCCCTCTGCAGCAAAGAGCCGGGGCCCTGCCGCCCCCCCAGCTCCCTGCAAAGGCCAGCTTGGGCAGCTTGGAGGCCAAAAGGCCAGCGGCAGGCAGTCTGCCGCTCCGACTTGTGTCTAGAGGTGAGGCAGAAATGTGCCATTTGGAGGGGGTGGGTGCCCCTTTCCTGCAGTCACAGCCACCCCGGGAGCACAGCCGGAGTTGGGCGGGGCACTGGGGGAGGGAAAGCTGGGGCGGTGGGGAAGGAGCAGGCGGCGCAGCAAAGGCCCGCCCCGGCAAGAGGGCGGAATCATTGGCGAGTCGCTCCTGGAGGCGCTTGAAAGCCCAGGGGGGCGCTTGCCGATGGCAGGCAGGAGCCCGAGCGCTGCCAGGGTGGCAGCACAAAGGCTGGTCCTGCTCAATCGCCTGCCGGCGACCCTCGCACCTGCTGCCCCCGTGGCCTGCCGAGCCCTCCTCAGCGCGCCGCCTCCCCCGAGCATCCCGCAGGGGCGGCGGTGCCCACGCGCAGCCCCGGAAAGGCTGCATTCCGGGCGCTGAGCGCTCCCCGGCAGGCGGCCACTGGAAAGGGACTTTGCATGGCCGCCACTTCTCGGCCCC
The DNA here is from genome assembly GCA_036785705.1 of Acanthornis magna. NCBI lineage: Eukaryota > Metazoa > Chordata > Aves > Passeriformes > Acanthizidae > Acanthornis > Acanthornis magna. The sequence goes on from JAWUZG010000733.1 coordinate 801, forward strand.
ACGCCGAGCCCGCCCCGCTGCCGCTGCCGCTGCCGGGTCCGCGGCCCCGCTCCCGGGGGGGCCGTGTCCTCCAAGCGCCCTTTGCGTTTTTGGCTTGGCTTGCTGCCTGGCCGCCGTAGGCCACTGCTGCCGGCGGCAGCGCCGGCCGGCGGCCACGCCTCTGTAGCCATGGCAAGCCCCTCGCTCCGGGCCCGGCGGGGCCGAGCCCAGCCGAGCTTAGCCGGCATCGGGGTCCCCTCCCCGCCTCGGCCTCGTCCGCTTTGGCGGCTGCCAGGCAGCGGGGACAAGGACGGGGCGGGGGGCCGGCTTTCCACGAAGCCGGGACAGCAGCAGCTCTTGGCAGTGCCCCCTCCTCCTCCTGCGCGGGGGAGTTTTGGGAGTCACGGGAGAGAGCGGCAGGGGTGGGGCAGGGAGGAGTGCCCAAAATGCCCCAAAGCATGTCCACGGCTGGCAGGGGGTGGGGGAAGGTGGAATCAGGACACAGCCGTGTCCCAGCAGCAGCTAGGTGCCCAGGCAGGGCCGGCACTGCGGCTGAGTGAAACAAGCGCTCCGAGCAAATTTGCCCCGCCCTGATGCCACAAGAAGCCCAGAGATGGGCTGGGGGCAGGCAAAGGGGCTGGCTGAGCCTTGCTTTTTTCCCCTTGCCTGCCACGAGAGAGCAACAAATGCACCTGCATGCCGTGTGGGGAGGGGGCTGTCCTGGAGCAGAGCCATTCTCCTGGCCAGCCGTGAGCCCCTGACCAGCCACGGGTAGTGGGGCAGGATCCCTGCCAGCACCTCTGCAAGCCAGGAGAGACGAGCCACCTGGAGGCAGCTTGCTGCTAGCACCAATGATCCCGGTGGCTGCCACCAGGCTCTCCCGGCTTGTCAAAGGCACCCCAGTGTCCCTCGGTTGCCTTTTTCAGCCTAGAAGTGAAAGTCCGTTCTGGATGAAAGTTCCGTGCGGATTTGGGGGCTAAATCGGAGTCGGGGTTACCAGCTGTGCAGATAAGAGGCACGGAGAAGGGAGCCATTGGAATGGCCCCATCTTGATTTGTATCCGCTTTTGTCTTCTAGCTGTTTCAGAAGCACAGGTGTTCTTCACTCCGGAGCAGTGAATTGCGGGTCCTCTGGCCGTAACCTTGCCTTCAGTGAGGGTCATGGGGACTTGGAACAGTCCTCTGGACTTGGTTGGTAAAGTGCCTGTTTTTCCATGGAGCACAGCTTCAGTCTCCAGGCAGGAAGAGGTGGGCAGGTGCGTGTGGAGAACGTGACGAACGTGCAGAGTTTCGGCAAAGCGGACTTCCAAGCCCTTCGATACCTTGGCAAGGTAAGCTACTTTCCTCATCTCAGCATTTTTTCTTGCCCTAGACTTCACTTGCTATGGCCTGCCACGCAATATTTCCAAAATATTTCCTCCTCTTGTCTCTCTCTGCCTCGCTTGTACACGGACTCTCTGGAAGGCTTGAGGCAAGGCCTGAATCTATGTCTTGGATGGTTTTGACCACTTGGGCTCGCTGTGTTTGGAGGCTTCCATTGACATTTCAGCCATAGCTTCCTTCCTTCATTCTTTCTTTCATTCTTTCTTTCTTTCTTTCTTCCTTTCTTCCTTCCTTCCTTCCTTCCTTCCTTCCTTCCTTCCTTCCTTCCTTCCTCCTTCCTTCCTTCCTTCCTTCCTTCCTTCCTTCCGTCCTTCCTTCCTCCCTTCCTCCCTTCCTCCCTCCCTTCCTCCCTTCCTCCCTTCCTCCCTTCCTCCCTTCTCCCTTCTGCTTTCCCTGCACCAACTAGGCCATTTCCACATCTCAACAATTCTCAAATCTTCACAACCTTTGCCATCCAAGGGGGACCAAGCCAAAGGAAGCCCAAGCCTTGCAACAACATCACTCAGCAAACCTTTCCATGCCCTCCTTGCCGCGCCACTGGCACAGGGGTGACCTTCACAGCATCTCCTCCAAGTCTTAACTTTGACAGCAGCACGTCTTCCTGCCAACATCTTCTGCACATTTGCTTCTCAACCTTGGTGCCCAGCAAGAAGCAAGACAGGAGAGGGCTCTTGTGCCCCCTGGGGCTTGCACCTCTGCTATGCCTTTGCTCTCTCCAGCTGGGCAAAAGCCTAGGCAAAAGAACTGGCCAGCTTACAAAGAGCAAAAAGCAAGAAGGCAAAAATCCCTGCGGCGGCCCTCTGGCTTCCAGCAGCTTCCCTAGCTTGCCAGTGGTGCCCAGGCTTGCGTCAGCTTGCCTGGTGTCAAGAGCCGTCTCCAGGCCTCCCTGAGGCGCCGTGGTGCCACAGGGGAGCCTGGCTTCCAGTCACCTTCCACGCTGTCACACAGCCAGCGTCTCCAGGGTGCCTGCCTGTGAGGCGGTGACAACGCCGCCGTGTCACAATGGCCCCTGGCTTGGGCAAGCCCCAGGGTGCCAGTTGGCCCTTGGCTGCAGGAGCGGCTGGCTGGCTGGCTGGCTGGGAGCTCCTGCCCGGCCGGCGGCTGGGGGAGCAGTGGCAGTGCCAGTGTTGTGGCCCCTTCCTCGTGTGCCCACGAGGCCCGAGGCTGGCCCTGCCGCAGGCCTGGTGGCACGCAAGGCCCGCTGCTGTGAGGCCTTGGCTGTGCAGGTGACAGCGGTGTCCTGGCCTGCAGCAGGGCTGCTCCAGGCCGGGGGGGTGGGAATGGGGTCCAGCTGGGGTGGGAAAGCGGCAGGGATGATCCCTTGGCCTGCACACTGTGCTGCAGCTGCCCGTGCCACGGAGACTGAGCCCCTGTGTGAGCGAGCGAGCGAGGGAAAGCAGGCAGCCCTCTGCAGCAAAGAGCCGGGCCCTGCCGCCCCCCCAGCTCCCTGCAAAGGCCAGCTTGGGCAGCTTGGAGGCCAAAAGGCCAGCGGCAGGCAGTCTGCGCTCCGACTTGTGTCTAGAGGTGAGGCAGAAATGTGCCATTTGGAGGGGGTGGGTGCCCCTTTCCTGCAGTCACAGCCACCCCGGGAGCACAGCCGGAGTTGGGCGGGGCACGGGGGGAGGGAAAGCTGGGGGGGTGGGAAGGAGCAGGCGGCGCAGCAAAGGCCCGCCCCGGCAAGAGGGCGGAATCATTGGCGAGTCGCTCCTGGAGGCGCTTGAAAGCCCAGGGGGGCGCTTCCCGATGGCAGGCAGGAGCCCGAGCGCTGCCAGGGTGGCAGCACAAAGGCTGGTCCTGCTCAATCGCCTGCCGGCGACCCTCGCACCTGCTGCCCCCGTGGCCTGCCCGAGCCCTCCCTCAGCGCGCCGCCTCCCCCGAGCATCCCGCAGGGGCGGCGGTGCCCACGCGCAGCCCCGGAAAGGCTGCATTTCCGGGCGCTGAGCGCTCCCGGCAGGCGGCCACTGGAAAGGGACTTTGCATGGCCGCCACTTCTCGGCCCCACGCCGAGCCCGCCCCGCTGCCGCTGCCGCTGCCGGGTCCGCGGCCCCCGCTCCCGGGGGGGCCGTGTCCTCCAAGCGCCCTTTGCGTTTTTGGCTTGGCTGCTGCCGGCCGCCGTAGGCCACTGCTGCCGGCGGCAGCGCCGGCCGGCGGCCACGCCTCTGTAGCCATGGCAAGCCCCTCGCTCCGGGCCCGGCGGGGCCGAGCCCAGCCGAGCTTAGCCGCATCGGGGTCCCCTCCCCGCCTCGGCCTCGTCCGCTTTGGCGGCTGCCAGGCAGCGGGGACAAGGACGGGCGGGGGCCGGCTTTCCACGAAGCCGGGACAGCAGCAGCTCTTGGCAGTGCCCCCTCCTCCTCCTGCGCGGGGAGTTTTGGGAGTCACGGGAGAGAGCGGCAGGGGTGGGGCAGGGAGGAGTGCCCCAAAATGCCCCAAAGCTTGTCCACGGCTGGCAGGGGGTGGGGGAAGGTGGAATCAGGACACAGCCGTGTCCCAGCAGCAGCTAGGTGCCCAGGCAGGGCCGGCACTGCGGCTGAGTGAAACAAGCGCTCCGAGCAAATTTGCCCCGCCCTGATGCCACAAGAAGCCCAGAGATGGGCTGGGGGCAGGCAAAGGGGCTGGCTGAGCCTTGCTTTTTTCCCCTTGCCTGCCACGAGAGAGCACCAAATGCACCTGCATGCCCTGTGGGGAGGGGGCTGTCCTGGAGCAGAGCCATTCTCCTGGCCAGCCGTGAGCCCCTGACCAGCCACGGGTAGTGGGGCAGGATCCTGCCAGCACCTCTGCAAGCCAGGAGAGACGAGCCCACCTGGAGCAGCTTGCTGCTAGCACCAATGATCCCGGTGGCTGCCACCAGGCTCTCCCGGCTTGTCAAAGGCACCCCAGTGTCCCTCGGTTGCCTTTTCAGCCTAGAAGTGAAAGTCCGTTCTGGATGAAAGTCCGTGCGGATTTGGGGGCTAAATCGGAGTCGGGGTTACCAGCTGTGCAGATAAGAGGCACGGAGAAGGGAGCCATTGGAATGGCCCCATCTTGATTTGTATCCGCTTTTGTCTTCTAGCTGTTTCAGAAGCACAGGTGTTCTTCACTCCGGAGCAGTGAATTGCGGGTCCTCTGGCCGTAACCTTGCCTCAGTGAGGGTCATGGGGACTTGGAACAGTCCTCTGGACTTGGTTGGTAAAGTGCCTGTTTTTCCATGGAGCACAGCTTCAGTCTCCAGGCAGGAAGAGGTGGGCAGGTGCGTGTGGAGAACGTGACGAACGTGCAGAGTTTCGGCAAAGCGGAACTTCCAAGCCCTTCGATACCTTGGCAAGGTAAGCTACTTTCTCATCTCAGCATTTTTCTTGCCCTAGACTTCACTTGCTATGGCCTGCCACGCAATATTTCCAAAATATTTCCTCCTCTTGTCTCTCTCTGCCTCGCTTGTACACGGACTCTCTGGAAGGCTTGAGGCAAGGCCTGAATCTATGTCTTGGATGGTTTTGACCACTTGGGCTCGTCTGTGTTTGGAGGCTTCCATTGACATCTTCAGCCATAGCTTCCTTCCTTCATTCTTTCTTTCATTCTTCTTTCTTTCTTCCTTTCTTCCTTCTTCCTTCCTTCCTTCCTTCCTTCCTTCCTTCCTTCCTTCCTTCCTTCCTTCCTTCCTTCCTTCCTTCCTTCCTTCCCTCCTTCCCTCCTTCCCTCCCTTCCTCTCTTCCTCCCTTCCTCCCTTCCTCCCTTCCTCCCTCCTCCCTTCTGCCTTTCCCTGCACCAACTAGGCCATTTCCACATCTCAACCAATTCTCAAATCTTCACAACCTTTGCCCATCCAAGGGGGACCAAGGCCAAAGGAAGCCCAAGCCTTGCAACAACATCACTCAGCAAACCTTTCCATGCCCTCCTTGCCGCGCCACTGGCACAGGGGTGACCTTCACAGCATCTCCTCCAAGTCTTACTTTGACAGCAGCACGTCTTCCTGCCAACATCTTCTGCACATTTGCTTCTCAACCTTGGTGCCCAGCAAGAAGCAAGACAGGAGAGGGCTCTTGTGCCCCCTGGGGCTTGCACCTCTGCTATGCCTTTGCTCTCTCCAGCTGGCAAAAGCCTAGGCAAAAGAACTGGCCAGCTTACAAAGAGCAAAAAGCAAGAAGGCAAAAATCCCTGCGGCGGCCCTCTGGCTTCCAGCAGCTTCCCTAGCTTGCCAGTGGTGCCCAGCTTGCGTCAGCTTGCCTGGTGTCCAAGAGCCCGTCTCCAGGCCTCCCTGAGGCGCCGTGGTGCCACAGGGGAGCCTGGCTTCCAGTCACCTTCCACGCTGTCAACACAGCCAGCGTCTCCAGGGTGCCTGGCCTGTGAGGCGGTGACAACGCCGCCGTGTCACAATGGCCCTGGCTTGGGCAAGCCCCAGGGTGCCAGTTGGCCCTTGGCTGCAGGAGCGGCTGGCTGGCTGGCTGGCTGGGAGCTCCTGCCCGGCTGGCGGCTGGGGGAGCAGTGGCAGTGCCAGTGTTGTGGCCCCTTCCTCGTGTGCCCACGAGGCCCGAGGCTGGCCCTGCCGCAGGCCTGGTGGCACGCAAGGCCCGCTGCTGTGAGGCCTTGGCTGTGCAGGTGACAGCGGTGTCCTGGCCTGCAGCAGGGCTGCTCCAGGCCGGGGGGGTGGGGAATGGGGTCCAGCTGGGGTGGGGAAAGCGGCAGGGATGATCCTCTTGGCCTGCACACTGTGCTGCAGCTGCCCGTGCCACGGGAGACTGAGCCCCTGTGTGAGCGAGCGAGCGAGGGAAAGCAGGCAGCCCTCTGCAGCAAAGAGCCGGGGCCCTGCCGCCCCCCCAGCTCCCTGCAAAGGCCAGCTTGGGCAGCTTGGAGGCCAAAAGGCCAGCGGCAGGCAGTCTGCCGCTCCGACTTGTGTCTAGAGGTGAGGCAGAAATGTGCCATTTGGAGGGGCGGGTGCCCCTTTCCTGCAGTCACAGCCACCCCGGGAGCACAGCCGGAGTTGGGCGGGGCACGGGGGGAGGGAAAGCTGGGGGGGTGGAAGGAGCAGGCGGCGCAGCAAAGGCCCGCCCCGGCAAGAGGGCGGAATCATTGGCGAGTCGCTCCTGGAGGCGCTTGAAAGCCCAGGGGGGCGCTTCCGATGGCAGGCAGGAGCCCGAGCGCTGCCAGGGTGGCAGCACAAAGGCTGGTCCTGCTCAATCGCCTGCCGGCGACCCTCGCACCTGCTGCCCCCGTGGCCTGCCCGAGCCCTCCCTCAGCGCGCCGCCTCCCCCGAGCATCCCGCAGGGGCGGCGGTGCCCACGCGCAGCCCCGGAAAGGCTGCATTTCCGGGCGCTGAGCGCTCCCGGCAGGCGGCCACTGGAAAGGAACTTTGCATGGCCGCCACTTCTCGGCCCCACGCCGAGCCCGCCCCGCTGCCGCTGCCGCTGCCGGGTCCGCGGCCCCGCTCCCGGGGGGGGCCGTGTCCTCCAAGCGCCCTTTGCGTTTTTGGCTTGGCTGCTGCGGCCGCCGTAGGCCACTGCTGCCGGCGGCAGCGCCGGCCGGCGGCCACGCCTCTGTAGCCATGGCAAGCCCCTCGCTCCGGGCCCGGCGGGGCCGAGCCCAGCCGAGCTTAGCCGGCATCGGGGTCCCCTCCCCGCCTCGGCCTCGTCCGCTTTGGCGGCTGCCAGGCAGCGGGGACAAGGACGGGCGGGGGCCGGCTTTCCACGAAGCCGGGACAGCAGCAGCTCTTGGCAGTGCCCCCTCCTCCTCCTGCGCGGGGGAGTTTTGGGAGTCCACGGAGAGAGCGGCAGGGGTGGGGCAGGGAGGAGTGCCCCAAAATGCCCCAAAGCTTGTCCACGGCTGGCAGGGGGTGGGGAAGGTGGAATCAGGACACAGCCGTGTGCCAGCAGCAGCTAGGTGCCCAGGCAGGGCAGGCACTGCGGCTGAGTGAAACAAGCGCTCCGAGCAAATTTGCCCCGCCCTGATGCCACAAGAAGCCCAGAGATGGGCTGGGGGCAGGCAAGGGGCTGGCTGAGCCTTGCTTTTTTCCCCTTGCCTGCCACGAGAGAGCACCAAATGCACCTGCATGCCCTGTGGGGAGGGGGCTGTCCTGGAGCAGAGCCATTCTCCTGGCCAGCTGTGAGCCCCTGACCAGCCACGGGTAGTGGGGCAGGATCCTGCCAGCACCTCTGCAAGCCAGGAGAGACGAGCCCACCTGGAGCAGCTTGCTGCTAGCACCAATGATCCCGGTGGCTGCCACCAGGCTCTCCCGGCTTGTCAAAGGCACCCCAGTGTCCCTCGGTTGCCTTTTTCAGCCTAGAAGTGAAAGTCCGTTCTGGATGAAAGTTCCGTGCGGATTTGGGGGCTAAATCGGAGTCGGGGTTACCAGCTGTGCAGATAAGAGGCACGAGAAGGGAGCCATTGGAATGGGCCCCATCTTGATTTGTATCCGCTTTTGTCTTCTAGCTGTTTCAGAAGCACAGGTGTTCTTCACTCCGGAGCAGTGAATTGCGGGTCCTCTGGCCGTAACCTTGCCTTCAGTGAGGGTCATGGGGACTTGGAACAGTCCTCTGGACTTGGTTGGTAAGTGCCTGTTTTTCCATGGAGCACAGCTTCAGTCCTCCAGGCAGGAAGAGGTGGGCAGGTGCGTGTGGAGAACGTGACGAACGTGCAGAGTTTCGGCAAAGCGGAACTTCCAAGCCCTTCGATACCTTGGCAAGGTAAGCTACTTTCTCATCTCAGCATTTTCTTGCCCTAGACTTCACTTGCTATGGCCTGCCACGCAATATTTCCAAAATATTTCCTCCTCTTGTCTCTCTCTGCTCGCTTGTACACGGACTCTCTGGAAGGCTTGAGGCAAGGCCTGAATCTATGTCTTGATGGTTTTGACCACTTGGCTCGTCTGTGTTTGGAGGCTTCCATTGACATCTTCAGCCATAGCTTCCTTCCTTCATTCTTTCTTTCATTCTTTCTTTCTTTCTTCCTTTCTTCCTTCCTTTCTTTCTTCCTTCCTTCCTTCCTTCCTTCCTTCCTTCCTTCCTTCCTTCCTTCCGTCCTTCCTTCCTTCCTTCCTTCCTTCCTTCCTTCCTTCCTTCCTTCCTCCCTCCCTCCCTTCCTCCCTTCTCCCTTCCTCCCTTCCTCCTTCCTCCCTTCTGCCTTTCCCTGCACCAACTAGGCCATTTCCACATCTCAACCAATTCTCAAATCTTCACAACCTTTGCCCATCCAAGGGGACCAAGGCCAAAGGAAGCCCAAGCCTTGCAACAACATCACTCAGCAAACCTTTCCATGCCCTCCTTGCCGCGCCACTGCACAGGGGTGACCTTCACAGCATCTCCTCCAAGTCTACTTTGACAGCAGCACGTCTTCCTGCCAACATCTTCTGCACATTTGCTTCTCACCTTGGTGCCCAGCAAGAAGCAAGACAGGAGAGGGCTCTTGTGCCCCTGGGGCTTGCACCTCTGCTATGCCTTTGCTCTCTCCAGCTGGGCAAAAGCCTAGGCAAAAGAACTGGCCAGCTTACAAAGAGCAAAAAGCAAGAAGGCAAAAATCCCTGCGGCGGCCCTCTGGCTTCCAGCAGCTTCCCTAGCTTGCCAGTGGTGCCCAGGCTTGCGTCAGCTTGCCTGGTGTCAAGAGCCCGTCTCCAGGCCTCCTGAGGCGCCGTGGTGCCACAGGGGAGCCTGGCTTCCAGTCACCTTCCACGCTGTCAACACAGCCAGCGTCTCCAGGGTGCCTGCCTGTGTAGGCGGTGACAACGCCGCCGTGTCACAATGGCCCCTGGCTTGGGCAAGCCCCAGGGTGCCAGTTGGCCCTTGGCTGCAGGAGCGGCTGGCTGCTGGCTGGCTGGGAGCTCCTGCCCGGCCGGCGGCTGGGGGAGCAGTGGCAGTGCCAGTGTTGTGGCCCCTTCCTCGTGTGCCCACGAGGCCCGAGGCTGGCCCTGCCGCAGGCCTGGTGGCACGCAAGGCCCGCTGCTGTGAGGCCTTGGCTGTGCAGGTGACAGCGGTGTCCTGGCCTGCAGCAGGGCTGCTCCAGGCCGGGGGGGTGGGGAATGGGGTCCAGCTGGGGTGGGAAAGCGGCAGGGATGATCCTTGGCCTGCACACTGTGCTGCAGCTGCCCGTGCCACGGGAGACTGAGCCCCTGTGTGAGCGAGCGAGCGAGGGAAAGCAGGCAGCCCTCTGCAGCAAAGAGCCGGGGCCCTGCCGCCCCCCCAGCTCCCTGCAAAGGCCAGCTTGGGCAGCTTGGAGGCCAAAAGGCCAGCGGCAGGCAGTCTGCCGCTCCGACTTGTGTCTAGAGGTGAGGCAGAAATGTGCCATTTGGAGGGGGTGGGTGCCCCTTTCCTGCAGTCACAGCCACCCCGGGAGCACAGCCGGAGTTGGGCGGGGCAACGGGGGGAGGGAAAGCTGGGGGGGTGGGAAGGAGCAGGCGGCGCAGCAAGGCCCGCCCCAGCAAGAGGGCGGAATCATTGGCGAGTCGCTCCTGGAGGCGCTTGAAAGCCCAGGGGGGCGCTTTTCCCGATGGCAGGCAGGAGCCCGAGCGCTGCCAGGGTGGCAGCACAAAGGCTGGTCCTGCTCAATCGCCTGCCGGCGACCCTCGCACCTGCTGCCCCCGTGGCCTGCCCGAGCCCTCCCTCAGCGCGCCGCCTCCCCCGAGCATCCCGCAGGGGCGGCGGTGCCCACGCGCAGCTCCGGAAAGGCTGCATTTCCGGGCGCTGAGCGCTCCCGGCAGGCGGCCACTGGAAAGGGACTTTGCATGGCCGCCACTTCTCGGCCCCACGCCGAGCCCGCCCCGCTGCCGCTGCCGGGTCCGCGGCCCCGCTCCCGGGGGGGGCCGTGTCCTCCAAGCGCCCTTTGCGTTTTTTGGCTTGGCTGCTGCCGGCCGCCGTAGGCCACTGCTGGCCGGCGGCAGCGCCGGCCGGCGGCCACGCCCTCTGTAGCCATGGCAAGCCCCTCGCTCCGGGCCCGGCGGGGCCGAGCCCAGCCGAGCTTAGCCGGCATCGGGGTCCCCTCCCCGCCTCGGCCTCGTCCGCTTTAGGCGGCTGCCAGGCAGCGGGGACAAGGACGGGCGGGGGCCGGCTTTCCACGAAGCCGGGACAGCAGCAGCTCTTGGCAGTGCCCCCTCCTCCTCCTGCGCGGGGGAGTTTTGGGAGTCACGGGAGAGAGCGGCAGGGGTGGGGCAGGGAGGAGTGCCCCAAAATGCCCCAAAGCTTGTCCACGGCTGGCAGGGGGTGGGGGAAGGTGGAATCAGGACACAGCCGTGTCCCAGCAGCAGCTAGGTGCCCAGGCAGGGCCGGCACTGCGGCTGAGTGAAACAAGCGCTCCGAGCAAATTTGCCCCGCCCTGATGCCACAAGAAGCCCAGAGATGGGCTGGGGGCAGGCAAAGGGGCTGGCTGAGCCTTGCTTTTTTTCCCTTGCCTGCCACGAGAGAGCACCAAATGCACCTGCATGCCCTGTGGGGAGGGGGCTGTCCTGGAGCAGAGCCATTCTCCTGGCCAGCCGTGAGCCCCTGACCAGCCACGGGTAGTGGGGCAGGATCCTGCCAGCACCTCTGCAAGCCAGGAGAGACGAGCCCACCTGGAGCAGCTTGCTGCTAGCACCAATGATCCCGGTGGCTGCCACCAGGCTCTCCCGGCTTGTCAAAGGCACCCCAGTGTCCCTCGGTTGCCTTTTTCAGCCTAGAAGTGAAAGTCCGTTCTGGATGAAAGTTCCGTGCGGATTTGGGGGCTAAATCGGAGTCGGGGTTACCAGCTGTGCAGATAAGAGGCACGGAGAAGGGAGCCGGAATGGCCCCATCTTGATTTGTATCCGCTTTTGTCTTCTAGCTGTTTCAGAAGCACAGGTGTTCTTCACTCCGGAGCAGTGAATTGCGGGTCCTCTGGCCGTAACCTTGCCTTCAGTGAGGGTCATGGGGACTTGGAACAGTCCTCTGGACTTGGTTGGTAAAGTGCCTGTTTTTCCATGGAGCACAGCTTCAGTCTCCAGGCAGGAAGAGGTGGGCAGGTGCGTGTGGAGAACGTGACGAACGTGCAGAGTTTCGGCAAAGCGGAACTTCCAAGCCCTTCGATACCTTGGCAAGGTAAGCTACTTTCTCATCTCAGCATTTTTCTTGCCCTAGACTTCACTTGCTATGGCCTGCCACGCAATATTTCCAAAATATTTCCTCCTCTTGTCTCTCTCTGCCTCGCTTGTACACGGACTCTCTGGAAGGCTTGAGGCAAGGCCTGAATCTATGTCTTGGATGGTTTTGACCACTTGGGCTCGTCTGTGTTTGGAGGCTTCCATTGACATCTTCAGCCATAGCTTCCTTCCTTCATTCTTTCTTTCATTCTTTCTTCCTTCCTTCCTTCCTTCCTTCCTTCCTTCCTTCCTTCCTTCCTTCCTTCCTTCCTTCCTTCCTTCCTTCCTTCCTTCCTTCCTTCCCTCCTTCCCTCCTTCCCTCCTTCCCTCCCTTCCTCCCTTCCTCCCTTCCTCCCTTCCTCCCTTCTGCCTTTCCCTGCACCAACTAGGCCATTTCCACATCTCAACCAATTCTCAAATCTTCACAACCTTTGCCCATCCAAGGGGGACCAAGGCCAAAGGAAGCCCAAGCCTTGCAACAACATCACTCAGCAAACCTTTCCATGCCCTCCTTGCCGCGCCACTGGCACAGGGGGGACCTTCACAGCATCTCCTCCAAGTCTTACTTTGACAGCAGCACGTCTTCCTGCCAACATCTTCTGCACATTTGCTTCTCAACCTTGGTGCCCAGCAAGAAGCAAGACAGGAGAGGGCTCTTGTGCCCCCTGGGGCTTGCACCTCTGCTATGCCTTTGCTCTCTCCAGCTGGGCAAAAGCCTAGGCAAAAGAACTGGCCAGCTTACAAAGAGCAAAAAGCAAGAAGGCAAAAATCCCTGCGGCGGCCCTCTGGCTTCCAGCAGCTTCCCTAGCTTGCCAGTGGTGCCCAGGCTTGCGTCAGCTTGCCTGGTGTCAAGAGCCCGTCTCCAGGCCTCCCTGAGGCGCCGTGGTGCCACAGGGGAGCCTGGCTTCCAGTCACCTTCCACGCTGTCAACACAGCCAGCGTCTCCAGGGTGCCTGCCTGTGAGGCGGTGACAACGCCGCCGTGTCACAATGGCCCCTGGCTTGGGCAAGCCCCAGGGTGCCAGTTGGCCCTTGGCTGCAGGAGCGGCTGGCTGGCTGGCTGGCTGGGAGCTCCTGCCCGGCCGGCGGCTGGGGAGCAGTGGCAGTGCCAGTGTTGTGGCCCCTTCCTCGTGTGCCCACGAGGCCCGAGGCTGGCCCTGCCGCAGGCCTGGTGGCACGCAAGGCCCGCTGCTGTGAGGCCTTGGCTGTGCAGGTGACAGCGGTGTCCTGGCCTGCAGCAGGGCTGCTCCAGGCCGGGGGGGTGGGGAATGGGGTCCAGCTGGGGTGGGAAAGCGGCAGGGATGATCCCTTGGCCTGCACACTGTGCTGCAGCTGCCCGTGCCACGGGAGACTGAGCCCCTGTGTGAGCGAGCGAGCGAGGGAAAGCAGGCAGCCCTCTGCAGCAAAGAGCCGGGGCCCTGCCGCCCCCCCAGCTCCCTGCAAAGGCCAGCTTGGGCAGCTTGGAGGCCAAAAGGCCAGCGGCAGGCAGTCTGCCGCTCCGACTTGTGTCTAGAGGTGAGGCAGAAATGTGCCATTTGGAGGGGGCGGGTGCCCCTTTCCTGCAGTCACAGCCACCCCGGGAGCACAGCCGGAGTTGGGCGGGGCACGGGGGGAGGGAAAGCTGGGCAGTGGGAAGGAGCAGGCGGCGCAGCAAAGGCCCGCCCCGGCAAGAGGGCGGAATCATTGGCGAGTCGCTCCTGGAGGCGCTTGAAAGCCCAGGGGGGCGCTTGCCGATGGCAGGCAGGAGCCCGAGCGCTGCCAGGGTGGCAGCACAAAGGCTGGTCCTGCTCAATCGCCTGCCGGCGACCCTCGCACCTGCTGCCCCCGTGGCCTGCCCGAGCCCTCCCTCAGCGCGCCGCCTCCCCCGAGCATCCCGCAGGGGCGGCGGTGCCCACGCGCAGCCCCGGAAAGGCTGCATTTCCGGGCGCTGAGCGCTCCCGGCAGGCGGCCACTGGAAAGGGACTTTGCATGGCCGCCACTTCTCGGCCCCACGCCGAGCCCGCCCCGCTGCCGCTGCCGCTGCCGGGTCCGCGGCCCCGCTCCCGGGGGGGGCCGTGTCCTCCAAGCGCCCTTTGCGTTTTTGGCTTGGCTGCTGCCGGCCGCCGTAGGCCACTGCTGCCGGCGGCAGCGCCGGCCGGCGGCCACGCCTCTGTAGCCATGGCAAGCCCCTCGCTCCGGGCCCGGCGGGGCCGAGCCCAGCCGAGCTTAGCCGGCATCGGGGTCCCCTCCCCGCCTCGGCCTCGTCCGCTTTGGCGGCTGCCAGGCAGCGGGGACAAGGACGGGCGGGGGCCGGCTTTCCACGAAGCCGGGACAGCAGCAGCTCTTGGCAGTGCCCCCTCCTCCTCCTGCGCGGGGGAGTTTTGGGAGTCACGGGAGAGAGCGGCAGGGGTGGGGCAGGGAGGAGTGCCCCAAAATGCCCCAAAGCTTGTCCACGGCTGGCAGGGGGTGGGGGAAGGTGGAATCAGGACACAGCCGTGTCCCAGCAGCAGCTAGGTGCCCAGGCAGGGCCGGCACTGCGGCTGAGTGAAACAAGCGCTCCGAGCAAATTTGCCCCGCCCTGATGCCACAAGAAGCCCAGAGATGGGCTGGGGGCAGGCAAAGGGGCTGGCTGAGCCTTGCTTTTTTCCCCTTGCCTGCCACGAGAGAGCACCAAATGCACCTGCATGCCCTGTGGGGAGGGGGCTGTCCTGGAGCAGAGCCATTCTCCTGGCCAGCCGTGAGCCCCTGACCAGCCACGGGTAGTGGGGCAGGATCCTGCCAGCACCTCTGCAAGCCAGGAGAGACGAGCCCACCTGGAGCAGCTTGCTGCTAGCACCAATGATCCCGGTGGCTGCCACCAGGCTCTCCCGGCTTGTCAAAGGCACCCCAGTGTCCCTCGGTTGCCTTTTTCAGCCTAGAAGTGAAAGTCCGTTCTGGATGAAAGTTCCGTGCGGATTTGGGGGCTAAATCGGAGTCGGGGTTACCAGCTGTGCAGATAAGAGGCACGGAGAAGGGAGCCATTGGAATGGCCCCATCTTGATTTGTATCCGCTTTTGTCTTCTAGAGCTGTTTCAGAAGCACAGGTGTTCTTCACTCCGGAGCAGTGAATTGCGGGTCCTCTGGCCGTAACCTTGCCTTCAGTGAGGGTCATGGGGACTTGGAACAGTCCTCTGGACTTGGTTGGTAAAGTGCCTGTTTTTCCATGGAGCACAGCTTCAGTCTCCAGGCAGGAAGAGGTGGGCAGGTGCGTGTGGAGAACGTGACGAACGTGCAGAGTTTCGGCAAAGCGGAACTTCCAAGCCCTTCGATACCTTGGCAAGGTAAGCTACTTTCTCATCTCAGCATTTTTCTTGCCCTAGACTTCACTTGCTATGGCCTGCCACGCAATATTTCCAAAATATTTCCTCCTCTTGTCTCTCTCTGCCTCGCTTGTACACGGACTCTCTGGAAGGCTTGAGGCAAGGCCTGAATCTATGTCTTGGATGGTTTTGACCACTTGGGCTCGTCTGTGTTTGGAGGCTTCCATTGACATCTTCAGCCATAGCTTCCTTCCTTCATTCTTTCTTTCATTCTTTCTTTCTTTCTTCCTTTCTTCCTTTCTTTCTTCCTTCCTTCCTTCCTTCCTTCCTTCCTTCCTTCCTTCCTTCCTTCCTTCCTTCCTTCCTTCCTTCCTTCCTTCCTTCCTTCCTCCTTCCTCCCTTCCTCCCTTCCTCCCTTCCTCCCTTCCTCCCTTCCTCCCTTCTGCCTTTCCCTGCACCAACTAGGCCATTTCCACATCTCAACCAATTCTCAAATCTTCACAACCTTTGCCCATCCAAGGGGGACCAAGGCCAAAGGAAGCCCAAGCCTTGCAACAACATCACTCAGCAAACCTTTCCATGCCCTCCTTGCCGCGCCACTGGCACAGGGGTGACCTTCACAGCATCTCCTCCAAGTCTTACTTTGACAGCAGCACGTCTTCCTGCCAACATCTTCTGCACATTTGCTTCTCAACCTTGGTGCCCAGCAAGAAGCAAGACAGGAGAGGGCTCTTGTGCCCCCTGGGGCTTGCACCTCTGCTATGCCTTTGCTCTCTCCAGCTGGGCAAAAGCCTAGGCAAAAGAACTGGCCAGCTTACAAAGAGCAAAAAGCAAGAAGGCAAAAATCCTGCGGCGGCCCTCTGGCTTCCAGCAGCTTCCCTAGCTTGCCAGTGGTGCCCAGGCTTGCGTCAGCTTGCCTGGTGTCAAGAGCCCGTCTCCAGGCCTCCCTGAGGCGCCGTGGTGCCACAGGGGAGCCTGGCTTCCAGTCACCTTCCACGCTGTCAACACAGCCAGCGTCTCCAGGGTGCCTGCCTGTGAGGCGGTGACAACGCCGCCGTGTCACAATGGCCCCTGGCTTGGGCAAGCCCCAGGGTGCCAGTTGGCCCTTGGCTGCAGGAGCGGCTGGCTGGCTGGCTGGCTGGGAGCTCCTGCCCGGCCGGCGGCTCGGGGAGCAGCGGCAGTGCCAGTGTTGTGGCCCCTTCCTCGTGTGCCCACGAGGCCCGAGGCTGGCCCTGCCGCAGGCCTGGTGGCACGCAAGGCCCGCTGCTGTGAGGCCTTGGCTGTGCAGGTGACAGCGGTGTCCTGGCCTGCAGCAGGGCTGCTCCAGGCCGGGGGGGTGGGGAATGGGGTCCAGCTGGGGTGGGAAAGCGGCAGGGATGATCCCTTGGCCTGCACACTGTGCTGCAGCTGCCCGTGCCACGGGAGACTGAGCCCCTGTGTGAGCGAGCGAGCGAGGGAAAGCAGGCAGCCCTCTGCAGCAAAGAGCCGGGGCCCTGCCGCCCCCCCAGCTCCCTGCAAAGGCCAGCTTGGGCAGCTTGGAGGCCAAAAGGCCAGCGGCAGGCAGTCTGCCACTCCGACTTGTGTCTAGAGGTGAGGCAGAAATGTGCCATTTGGAGGGGGTGGGTGCCCCTTTCCTGCAGTCACAGCCACCCCGGGAGCACAGCCGGAGTTGGGCGGGGCACGGGGGGAGGGAAAGCTGGGGCAGTGGGAAGGAGCAGGCGGCGCAGCAAAGGCCCGCCCCGGCAAGAGGGCGGAATCATTGGCGAGTCGCTCCTGGAGGCGCTTGAAAGCCCAGGGGGGCGCTTCCCGATGGCAGGCAGGAGCCCGAGCGCTGCCGGGGTGGCAGCACAAAGGCTGGTCCTGCTCAATCGCCTGCCGGCGACCCTCGCACCTGCTGCCCCCGTGGCCTGCGCGAGCCCTCCCTCAGCGCGCCGCCTCCCCCGAGCATCCCGCAGGGGCGGCGGTGCCCACGCGCAGCCCCGGAAAGGCTGCATTTCCGGGCGCTGAGCGCTCCCGGCAGGCGGCCACTGGAAAGGGACTTTGCATGGCCGCCACTTCTCGGCCCCACGCCGAGTCCGCCCCGCTGCCGCTGCCGCTGCCGGGTCCGCGGCCCCGCTCCCGGGGGGGGCCGTGTCCTCCAAGCGCCCTTTGCGTTTTTGGCTTGGCTGCTGCCGGCCGCCGTAGGCCACTGCTGCCGGCGGCAGCGCCGGCCGGCGGCCACGCCTCTGTAGCCATGGCAAGCCCCTCGCTCCGGGCCCGGCGGGGCCGAGCCCAGCCGAGCTTAGCCGGCATCGGGGTCCCCTCCCCGCCTCGGCCTCGTCCGCTTTGGCGGCTGCCAGGCAGCGGGGACAAGGACGGGCGGGGGCCGGCTTTCCACGAAGCCGGGACAGCAGCAGCTCTTGGCAGTGCCCCCTCCTCCTCCTGCGCGGGGGAGTTTTGGGAGTCACGGGAGAGAGCGGCAGGGGTGGGGCAGGGAGGAGTGCCCCAAAATGCCCCAAAGCTTGTCCACGGCTGGCAGGGGGTGGGGGAAGGTGGAATCAGGACACAGCCGTGTCCCAGCAGCAGCTAGGTGTCCAGGCAGGGCCGGCACTGCGGCTGAGTGAAACAAGCGCTCCGAGCAAATTTGCCCCGCCCTGATGCCACAAGAAGCCCAGAGATGGGCTGGGGGCAGGCAAAGGGGCTGGCTGAGCCTTGCTTTTTTCCCCTTGCCTGCCACGAGAGAGCACCAAATGCACCTGCATGCCGTGTGGGGAGGGGGCTGTCCTGGAGCAGAGCCATTCTCCTGGCCAGCCGTGAGCCCCTGACCAGCCACGGGTAGTGGGGCAGGATCCTGCCAGCACCTCTGCAAGCCAGGAGAGACGAGCCCACCTGGAGCAGGTTGCTGCTAGCACCAATGATCCCGGTGGCTGCCACCAGGCTCTCCCGGCTTGTCAAAGGCACCCCAGTGTCCCTCGGTTGCCTTTTTCAGCCTAGAAGTGAAAGTCCGTTCTGGATGAAAGTTCCGTGCGGATTTGGGGGCTAAATCGGAGTCGGGGTTACCAGCTGTGCAGATAAGAGGCACGGAGAAGGGAGCCATTGGAATGGCCCCATCTTGATTTGTATCCGCTTTTGTCTTCTAGCTGTTTCAGAAGCACAGGTGTTCTTCACTCCGGAGCAGTGAATTGCGGGTCCTCTGGCCGTAACCTTGCCTTCAGTGAGGGTCATGGGGACTTGGAACAGTCCTCTGGACTTGGTTGGTAAAGTGCCTGTTTTTCCATGGAGCACAGCTTCAGTCTCCAGGCAGGAAGAGGTGGGCAGGTGCGTGTGGAGAACGTGACGAACGTGCAGAGTTTCGGCAAAGCGGAACTTCCAAGCCCTTCGATACCTTGGCAAGGTAAGCTACTTTCTCATCTCAGCATTTTTCTTGCCCTAGACTTCACTTGCTATGGCCTGCCACGCAATATTTCCAAAATATTTCCTCCTCTTGTCTCTCTCTGCCTCGCTTGTACACGGACTCTCTGGAAGGCTTGAGGCAAGGCCTGAATCTATGTCTTGGATGGTTTTGACCACTTGGGCTCGTCTGTGTTTGGAGGCTTCCATTGACATCTTCAGCCATAGCTTCCTTCCTTCATTCTTTCTTTCTTTCTTTCTTTCTTCCTTTCTTCCTTTCTTCCTTTCTTTCTTTCTTCCTTCCTTCCTTCCTTCCTTCCTTCCTTCCTTCCTTCCTTCCTTCCTCCCTTCCTCCCTTCCTCCCTTCCTCCCTTCCTCCCTTCTGCCTTTCCCTGCACCAACTAGGCCATTTCCACATCTCAACCAATTCTCAAATCTTCACAACCTTTGCCCATCCAAGGGGGACCAAGGCCAAAGGAAGCCCAAGCCTTGCAACAACATCACTCAGCAAACCTTTCCATGCCCTCCTTGCCGCGCCACTGGCACAGGGGTGACCTTCACAGCATCTCCTCCAAGTCTTACTTTGACAGCAGCACGTCTTCCTGCCAACATCTTCTGCACATTTGCTTCTCAACCTTGGTGCCCAGCAAGAAGCAAGACAGGAGAGGGCTCTTGTGCCCCCTGGGGCTTGCACCTCTGCTATGCCTTTGCTCTCTCCAGCTGGGCAAAAGCCTAGGCAAAAGAACTGGCCAGCTTACAAAGAGCAAAAAGCAAGAAGGCAAAAATCCCTGCGGCGGCCCTCTGGCTTCCAGCAGCTTCCCTAGCTTGCCAGTGGTGCCCAGGCTTGCGTCAGCTTGCCTGGTGTCAAGAGCCCGTCTCCAGGCCTCCCTGAGGCGCCGTGGTGCCACAGGGGAGCCTGGCTTCCAGTCACCTTCCACGCTGTCAACACAGCCAGCGTCTCCAGGGTGCCTGCCTGTGAGGCGGTGACAACGCCGCCGTGTCACAATGGCCCCTGGCTTGGGCAAGCCCCAGGGTGCCAGCTGGCCCTTGGCTGCAGGAGCGGCTGGCTGGCTGGCTGGGAGCTCCTGCCCGGCTGGCGGCTGGGGGAGCAGTGGCAGTGCCAGTGTTGTGGCCCCTTCCTCGTGTGCCCACGAGGCCCGAGGCTGGCCCTGCCGCAGGCCTGGTGGCACGCAGGGCCCGCTGCTGTGAGGCCTTGGCTGTGCAGGTGACAGCGGTGTCCTGGCCTGCAGCAGGGCTGCTCCAGGCCGGGGGGGTGGGGAATGGGGTCCAGCTGGGGTGGGAAAGCGGCAGGGATGATCCCTTGGCCTGCACACTGTGCTGCAGCTGCCCGTGCCACGGGAGACTGAGCCCCTGTGTGAGCGAGCGAGCGAGGGAAAGCAGGCAGCCCTCTGCAGCAAAGAGCCGGGGCCCTGCCGCCCCCCCAGCTCCCTGCAAAGGCCAGCTTGGGCAGCTTGGAGGCCAAAAGGCCAGCGGCAGGCAGTCTGCCGCTCCGACTTGTGTCTAGAGGTGAGGCAGAAATGTGCCATTTGGAGGGGGTGGGTGCCCCTTTCCTGCAGTCACAGCCACCCCGGGAGCACAGCCGGAGTTGGGCGGGGCACGGGGGGAGGGAAAGCTGGGGGAGTGGGAAGGAGCAGGCGGCGCAGCAAAGGCCCGCCCCGGCAAGAGGGCGGAATCATTGGCGAGTCGCTCCTGGAGGCGCTTGAAAGCCCAGGGGGGCGCTTGCCGATGGCAGGCAGGAGCCCGAGCGCTGCCAGGGTGGCAGCACAAAGGCTGGTCCTGCTCAATCGCCTGCCGGCGACCCTCGCACCTGCTGCCCCCGTGGCCTGCCCGAGCCCTCCCTCAGCGCGCCGCCTCCCCCGAGCATCCCGCAGGGGCGGCGGTGCCCACGCGCAGCCCCGGAAAGGCTGCATTTCCGGGCGCTGAGCGCTCCCGGCAGGCGGCCACTGGAAAGGGACTTTGCATGGCCGCCACTTCTCGGCCCCACGCCGAGCCCGCCCCGCTGCCGCTGCCGCTGCCGGGTCCGCCTCCCCGCTCCCGGGGGGGGCCGTGTCCTCCAAGCGCCCTTTGCGTTTTTGGCTTGGCTGCTGCCGGCCGCCGTAGGCCACTGCTGCCGGCGGCAGCGCCGGCCGGCGGCCACGCCTCTGTAGCCATGGCAAGCCCCTCGCTCCGGGCCCGGCGGGGCCGAGCCCAGCCGAGCTTAGCCGGCATCGGGGTCCCCTCCCCGCCTCGGCCTCGTCCGCTTTGGCGGCTGCCAGGCAGCGGGGACAAGGACGGGCGGGGGCCGGCTTTCCACGAAGCCGGGACAGCAGCAGCTCTTGGCAGTGCCCCCTCCTCCTCCTGCGCGGGGGAGTTTTGGGAGTCACGGGAGAGAGCGGCAGGGGTGGGGCAGGGAGGAGTGCCCCAAAATGCCCCAAAGCTTGTCCACGGCTGGCAGGGGGTGGGGGAAGGTGGAATCAGGACACAGCCGTGTCCCAGCAGCAGCTAGGTGTCCAGGCAGGGCCGGCACTGCGGCTGAGTGAAACAAGCGCTCCGAGCAAATTTGCCCCGCCCTGATGCCACAAGAAGCCCAGAGATGGGCTGGGGGCAGGCAAAGGGGCTGGCTGAGCCTTGCTTTTTTCCCCTTGCCTGCCACGAGAGAGCACCAAATGCACCTGCATGCCCTGTGGGGAGGGGGCTGTCCTGGAGCAGAGCCATTCTCCTGGCCAGCCGTGAGCCCCTGACCAGCCACGGGTAGTGGGGCAGGATCCTGCCAGCACCTCTGCAAGCCAGGAGAGACGAGCCCACCTGGAGCAGCTTGCTGCTAGCACCAATGATCCCGGTGGCTGCCACCAGGCTCTCCCGGCTTGTCAAAGGCACCCCAGTGTCCCTCGGTTGCCTTTTTCAGCCTAGAAGTGAAAGTCCGTTCTGGATGAAAGTTCCGTGCGGATTTGGGGGCTAAATCGGAGTCGGGGTTACCAGCTGTGCAGATAAGAGGCACGGAGAAGGGAGCCATTGGAATGGCCCCATCTTGATTTGTATCCGCTTTTGTCTTCTAGCTGTTTCAGAAGCACAGGTGTTCTTCACTCCGGAGCAGTGAATTGCGGGTCCTCTGGCCGTAACCTTGCCTTCAGTGAGGGTCATGGGGACTTGGAACAGTCCTCTGGACTTGGTTGGTAAAGTGCCTGTTTTTCCATGGAGCACAGCTTCAGTCTCCAGGCAGGAAGAGGTGGGCAGGTGCGTGTGGAGAACGTGACGAACGTGCAGAGTTTCGGCAAAGCGGAACTTCCAAGCCCTTCGATACCTTGGCAAGGTAAGCTACTTTCTCATCTCAGCATTTTTCTTGCCCTAGACTTCACTTGCTATGGCCTGCCACGCAATATTTCCAAAATATTTCCTCCTCTTGTCTCTCTCTGCCTCGCTTGTACACGGACTCTCTGGAAGGCTTGAGGCAAGGCCTGAATCTATGTCTTGGATGGTTTTGACCACTTGGGCTCGTCTGTGTTTGGAGGCTTCCATTGACATCTTCAGCCATAGCTTCCTTCCTTCATTCTTTCTTTCATTCTTTCTTTCTTTCTTCCTTTCTTTCTTTCTTCCTTCCTTCCTTCCTTCCTTCCTTCCTTCCTTCCTTCCTTCCGTCCTTCCGTCCTTCCTTCCGTCCTTCCTTCCTTCCTTCCTCCCTTCCTCCCTTCCTCCCTTCCTCCCTTCCTCCCTTCCTCCCTTCTGCCTTTCCCTGCACCAACTAGGCCATTTCCACATCTCAACCAATTCTCAAATCTTCACAACCTTTGCCCATCCAAGGGGGACCAAGGCCAAAGGAAGCCCAAGCCTTGCAACAACATCACTCAGCAAACCTTTCCATGCCCTCCTTGCCGCGCCACTGACACAGGGGTGACCTTCACAGCATCTCCTCCAAGTCTTACTTTGACAGCAGCACGTCTTCCTGCCAACATCTTCTGCACATTTGCTTCTCAACCTTGGTGCCCAGCAAGAAGCAAGACAGGAGAGGGCTCTTGTGCCCCCTGGGGCTTGCACCTCTGCTATGCCTTTGCTCTCTCCAGCTGGGCAAAAGCCTAGGCAAAAGAACTGGCCAGCTTACAAAGAGCAAAAGCAAGAAGGCAAAAATCCCTGCGGCGGCCCTCTGGCTTCCAGCAGCTTCCCTAGCTTGCCAGTGGTGCCCAGGCTTGCGTCAGCTTGCCTGGTGTCAAGAGCCCGTCTCCAGGCCTCCCTGAGGCGCCGTGGTGCCACAGGGGAGCCTGGCTTCCAGTCACCTTCCACGCTGTCAACACAGCCAGCGTCTCCAGGGTGCCTGCCTGTGAGGCGGTGACAACGCCGCCGTGTCACAATGGCCCCTGGCTTGGGCAAGCCCCAGGGTGCCAGTTGGCCCTTGGCTGCAGGAGCGGCTGGCTGGCTGGCTGGCTGGAGCTCCTGCCCGGCCGGCGGCTGGGGGAGCAGTGGCAGTGCCAGTGTTGTGGCCCCTTCCTCGTGTGCCCACGAGGCCCGAGGCTGGCCCTGCCGCAGGCCTGGTGGCACGCAAGGCCCGCTGCTGTGAGGCCTTGGCTGTGCAGGTGACAGCGGTGTCCTGGCCTGCAGCAGGGCTGCTCCAGGCCGGGGGGTGGGGAATGGGGTCCAGCTGGGGTGGGAAGCGGCAGGGATGATCCCTTGGCCTGCACACTGTGCTGCAGCTGCCCGTGCCACGGGAGACTGAGCCCCTGTGTGAGCGAGCGAGCGAGGGAAAGCAGGCAGCCCTCTGCAGCAAAGAGCCGGGGCCCTGCCGCCCCCCCAGCTCCCTGCAAAGGCCAGCTTGGGCAGCTTGGAGGCCAAAAGGCCAGCGGCAGGCAGTCTGCCGCTCCGACTTGTGTCTAGAGGTGAGGCAGAAATGTGCCATTTGGAGGGGGTGGGTGCCCCTTTCCTGCAGTCACAGCCACCCCGGGAGCACAGCCGGAGTTGGGCGGGGCACGGGGGGAGGGAAAGCTGGGGCAGTGGGAAGGAGCAGGCGGCGCAGCAAAGGCCCGCCCCGGCAAGAGGGCGGAATCATTGGCGAGTCGCTCCTGGAGGCGCTTGAAAGCCCAGGGGGGCGCTTCCCGATGGCAGGCAGGAGCCCGAGTGCTGCCGGGGTGGCAGCACAAAGGCTGGTCCTGCTCAATCGCCTGCCGGCGACCCTCGCACCTGCTGCCCCCGTGGCCTGCGCGAGCCCTCCCTCAGCGCGCCGCCTCCCCCGAGCATCCCGCAGGGGCGGCGGTGCCCACGCGCAGCCCCGGAAAGGCTGCATTTCCGGGCGCTGAGCGCTCCCGGCAGGCGGCCACTGGAAAGGGACTTTGCATGGCCGCCACTTCTCGGCCCCACGCCGAGTCCGCCCCGCTGCCGCTGCCGCTGCCGGGTCCGCCTCCCCGCTCCCGGGGGGGGCCGTGTCCTCCAAGCGCCCTTTGCGTTTTTGGCTTGGCTGCTGCCGGCCGCCGTAGGCCACTGCTGCCGGCGGCAGCGCCGGCCGGCGGCCACGCCTCTGTAGCCATGGCAAGCCCCTCGCTCCGGGCCCGGCGGGGCCGAGCCCAGCCGAGCTTAGCCGGCATCGGGGTCCCCTCCCCGCCTCGGCCTCGTCCGCTTTGGCGGCTGCCAGGCAGCGGGGACAAGGACGGGCGGGGGCCGGCTTTCCACGAAGCCGGGACAGCAGCAGCTCTTGGCAGTGCCCCCTCCTCCTCCTGCGCGGGGGAGTTTTGGGAGTCACGGGAGAGAGCGGCAGGGGTGGGGCAGGGAGGAGTGCCCCAAAATGCCCCAAAGCTTGTCCACGGCTGGCAGGGGGTGGGGGAAGGTGGAATCAGGACACAGCCGTGTGCCAGCAGCAGCTAGGTGTCCAGGCAGGGCCGGCACTGCGGCTGAGTGAAACAAGCGCTCCGAGCAAATTTGCCCCGCCCTGATGCCACAAGAAGCCCAGAGATGGGCTGGGGGCAGGCAAAGGGGCTGGCTGAGCCTTGCTTTTTTCCCCTTGCCTGCCACGAGAGAGCACCAAATGCACCTGCATGCCCTGTGGGGAGGGGGCTGTCCTGGAGCAGAGCCATTCTCCTGGCCAGCCGTGAGCCCTGACCAGCCACGGGTAGTGGGGCAGGATCCTGCCAGCACCTCTGCAAGCCAGGAGAGACGAGCCCACCTGGAGCAGGTTGCTGCTAGCACCAATGATCCCGGTGGCTGCCACCAGGCTCTCCCGGCTTGTCAAAGGCACCCCAGTGTCCCTCGGTTGCCTTTTTCAGCCTAGAAGTGGAAGTCCGTTCTGGATGAAAGTTCCGTGCGGATTTGGGGGCTAAATCGGAGTCGGGGTTACCAGCTGTGCAGATAAGAGGCACGGAGAAGGGAGCCATTGGAATGGCCCCATCTTGATTTGTATCCGCTTTTGTCTTCTAGCTGTTTCAGAAGCACAGGTGTTCTTCACTCCGGAGCAGTGAATTGCGGGTCCTCTGGCCGTAACCTTGCCTTCAGTGAGGGTCATGGGGACTTGGAACAGTCCTCTGGACTTGGTTGGTAAAGTGCCTGTTTTTCCATGGAGCACAGCTTCAGTCTCCAGGCAGGAAGAGGTGGGCAGGTGCGTGTGGAGAACGTGACGAACGTGCAGAGTTTCGGCAAAGCGGAACTTCCAAGCCCTTCGATACCTTGGCAAGGTAAGCTACTTTCTCATCTCAGCATTTTTCTTGCCCTAGACTTCACTTGCTATGGCCTGCCACGCAATATTTCCAAAATATTTCCTCCTCTTGTCTCTCTCTGCCTCGCTTGTACACGGACTCTCTGGAAGGCTTGAGGCAAGGCCTGAATCTATGTCTTGGATGGTTTTGACCACTTGGGCTCGTCTGTGTTTGGAGGCTTCCATTGACATCTTCAGCCATAGCTTCCTTCCTTCATTCTTTCTTTCATTCTTTCATTCTTTCTTTCTTTCTTCCTTTCTTCCTTCCTTTCTTCCTTCCTTCCTTCCTTCCTTCCTTCCTTCCTTCCTTCCTTCCTTCCTTCCTTCCTTCCTTCCTTCCTTCCTTCCTTCCTTCCTTCCTTCCCTCCTTCCCTCCTTCCCTCCTTCCCTCCTTCCCTCCCTTCCTCTTTTCCTTCCTTCCTCCCTTCCTCCCTTCCTCCCTTCTGCCTTTCCCTGCACCAACTAGGCCATTTCCACATCTCAACCAATTCTCAAATCTTCACAACCTTTGCCCATCCAAGGGGGACCAAGGCCAAAGGAAGCCCAAGCCTTGCAACAACATCACTCAGCAAACCTTTCCATGCCCTCCTTGCCGCGCCACTGGCACAGGGGTGACCTTCACAGCATCTCCTCCAAGTCTTACTTTGACAGCAGCACGTCTTCCTGCCAACATCTTCTGCACATTTGCTTCTCAACCTTGGTGCCCAGCAAGAAGCAAGACAGGAGAGGGCTCTTGTGCCCCCTGGGGCTTGCACCTCTGCTATGCCTTTGCTCTCTCCAGCTGGGCAAAAGCCTAGGCAAAAGAACTGGCCAGCTTACAAAGAGCAAAAAGCAAGAAGGCAAAAATCCCTGCGGCGGCCCTCTGGCTTCCAGCAGCTTCCCTAGCTTGCCAGTGGTGCCCAGGCTTGCGTCAGCTTGCCTGGTGTCAAGAGCCCGTCTCCAGGCCTCCCTGAGGCGCCGTGGTGCCACAGGGGAGCCTGGCTTCCAGTCACCTTCCACGCTGTCAACACAGCCAGCGTCTCCAGGGTGCCTGCCTGTGAGGCGGTGACAACGCCGCCGTGTCACAATGGCCCCTGGCTTGGGCAAGCCCCAGGGTGCCAGTTGGCCCTTGGCTGCAGGAGCGGCTGGCTGGCTGGCTGGCTGGGAGCTCCTGCCCGGCTGGCGGCTGGGGGAGCAGTGGCAGTGCCAGTGTTGTGGCCCCTTCCTCGTGTGCCCACGAGGCCCGAGGCTGGCCCTGCCGCAGGCCTGGTGGCACGCAAGGCCCGCTGCTGTGAGGCCTTGGCTGTGCAGGTGACAGCGGTGTCCTGGCCTGCAGCAGGGCTGCTCCAGGCCGGGGGGGTGGGGAATGGGGTCCAGCTGGGGTGGGAAAGCGGCAGGGATGATCCCTTGGCCTGCACACTGTGCTGCAGCTGCCCGTGCCGCGGGAGACTGAGCCCCTGTGTGAGCGAGCGAGCGAGGGAAAGCAGGCAGCCCTCTGCAGCAAAGAGCCGGGGCCCTGCCGCCCCCCCAGCTCCCTGCAAAGGCCAGCTTGGGCAGCTTGGAGGCCAAAAGGCCAGCGGCAGGCAGTCTGCCGCTCCGACTTGTGTCTAGAGGTGAGGCAGAAATGTGCCATTTGGAGGGGGTGGGTGCCCCTTTCCTGCAGTCACAGCCACCCCGGGAGCACAGCCGGAGTTGGGCGGGGCACGGGGGGAGGGAAAGCTGGGGCAGTGGGAAGGAGCAGGCGGCGCAGCAAAGGCCCGCCCCGGCAAGAGGGCGGAATCATTGGCGAGTCGCTCCTGGAGGCGCTTGAAAGCCCAGGGGGGCGCTTCCCGATGGCAGGCAGGAGCCCGAGCGCTGCCAGGGTGGCAGCACAAAGGCTGGTCCTGCTCAATCGCCTGCCGGCGACCCTCGCACCTGCTGCCCCCGTGGCCTGCCCGAGCCCTCCCTCAGCGCGCCGCCTCCCCCGAGCATCCCGCAGGGGCGGCGGTGCCCACGCGCAGCCCCGGAAAGGCTGCATTTCCGGGCGCTGAGCGCTCCCGGCAGGCGGCCACTGGAAAGGGACTTTGCATGGCCGCCACTTCTCGGCCCCACGCCGAGCCCGCCCCGCTGCCGCTGCCGCTGCCGGGTCCGCGGCCCCGCTCCCGGGGGGGGCCGTGTCCTCCAAGCGCCCTTTGCGTTTTTGGCTTGGCTGCTGCCGGCCGCCGTAGGC
Source organism: Acanthornis magna (assembly GCA_036785705.1). NCBI lineage: Eukaryota > Metazoa > Chordata > Aves > Passeriformes > Acanthizidae > Acanthornis > Acanthornis magna. Next base: position 27,711 of record JAWUZG010000733.1, read on the forward strand.
CACTGCTGCCGGCGGCAGCGCCGGCCGGCGGCCACGCCTCTGTAGCCATGGCAAGCCCCCTCGCTCCGGGCCCGGCGGGGCCGAGCCCAGCCGAGCTTAGCCGGCATCGGGGTCCCCTCCCCGCCTCGGCCTCGTCCGCTTTGGCGGCTGCCAGGCAGCGGGGACAAGGACGGGCGGGGGCCGGCTTTCCACGAAGCCGGGACAGCAGCAGCTCTTGGCAGTGCCCCCTCCTCCTCCTGCGCGGGGGAGTTTTGGGAGTCACGGGAGAGAGCGGCAGGGGTGGGGCAGGGAGGAGTGCCCCAAAATGCCCCAAAGCTTGTCCACGGCTGGCAGGGGGTGGGGGAAGGTGGAATCAGGACACAGCCGTGTCCCAGCAGCAGCTAGGTGTCCAGGCAGGGCCGGCACTGCGGCTGAGTGAAACAAGCGCTCCGAGCAAATTTGCCCCGCCCTGATGCCACAAGAAGCCCGGAGATGGGCTGGGGGCAGGCAAAGGGGCTGGCTGAGCCTTGCTTTTTTCCCCTTGCCTGCCACGAGAGAGCACCAAATGCACCTGCATGCCGTGTGGGGAGGGGGCTGTCCTGGAGCAGAGCCATTCTCCTGGCCAGCCGTGAGCCCCTGACCAGCCACGGGTAGTGGGGCAGGATCCTGCCAGCACCTCTGCAAGCCAGGAGAGACGAGCCCACCTGGAGCAGCTTGCTGCTAGCACCAATGATCCCGGTGGCTGCCACCAGGCTCTCCCGGCTTGTCAAAGGCACCCCAGTGTCCCTCGGTTGCCTTTTTCAGCCTAGAAGTGGAAGTCCGTTCTGGATGAAAGTTCCGTGCGGATTTGGGGGCTAAATCGGAGTCGGGGTTACCAGCTGTGCAGATAAGAGGCACGGAGAAGGGAGCCATTGGAATGGCCCCATCTTGATTTGTATCCGCTTTTGTCTTCTAGCTGTTTCAGAAGCACAGGTGTTCTTCACTCCGGAGCAGTGAATTGCGGGTCCTCTGGCCGTAACCTTGCCTTCAGTGAGGGTCATGGGGACTTGGAACAGTCCTCTGGACTTGGTTGGTAAAGTGCCTGTTTTTCCATGGAGCACAGCTTCAGTCTCCAGGCAGGAAGAGGTGGGCAGGTGCGTGTGGAGAACGTGACGAACGTGCAGAGTTTCGGCAAAGCGGAACTTCCAAGCCCTTCGATACCTTGGCAAGGTAAGCTACTTTCTCATCTCAGCATTTTTCTTGCCCTAGACTTCACTTGCTATGGCCTGCCACGCAATATTTCCAAAATATTTCCTCCTCTTGTCTCTCTCTGCCTCGCTTGTACACGGACTCTCTGGAAGGCTTGAGGCAAGGCCTGAATCTATGTCTTGGATGGTTTTGACCACTTGGGCTCGTCTGTGTTTGGAGGCTTCCATTGACATCTTCAGCCATAGCTTCCTTCTTTCCTTCCTTTCTTCCTTCCTTCCTTCCTTCCTTCCTTCCTTCCTCCCTCCCTCCCTTCCTTCCTTCCTTCCTCCCTTCCTTCCTTCCTCCCTTCCTCCCTTCCTCCCTTCCTCCCTTCCTCCCTTCCTTCCTTCCTCCCTTCCTCCCTTCCTCCCTTCCTCCCTTCCTCCCTTCTGCCTTTCCCTGCACCAACTAGGCCATTTCCACATCTCAACCAATTCTCAAATCTTCACAACCTTTGCCCATCCAAGGGGGACCAAGGCCAAAGGAAGCCCAAGCCTTGCAACAACATCACTCAGCAAACCTTTCCATGCCCTCCTTGCCGTGCCACTGGCACAGGGGTGACCTTCACAGCATCTCCTCCAAATCTTACTTTGACAGCAGCACGTCTTCCTGCCAACATCTTCTGCACATTTGCTTCTCAACCTTGGTGCCCAGCAAGAAGCAAGACAGGAGAGGGCTCTTGTGCCCCCTGGGGCTTGCACCTCTGCTATGCCTTTGCTCTCTCCAGCTGGGCAAAAGCCTAGGCAAAAGAACTGGCCAGCTTACAAGAGCAAAAAGCAAGAAGGCAAAAATCCCTGCGGCGGCCCTCTGGCTTCCAGCAGCTTCCCTAGCTTGCCAGTGGTGCCCAGGCTTGCGTCAGCTTGCCTGGTGTCAAGAGCCCGTCTCCAGGCCTCCCTGAGGTGCTGTGGTGCAACAGGGGAGCCTGGCTTCCAGTCACCTTCCACGCTGTCAACACAGCCAGCGTCTCCAGGGTGCCTGCCTGTGGAGGCGGTGACAAGGCCGCCGTGTCACAATGGCCCCTGGCTTGGGCAAGCCCCAGGGTGCCAGCTGGCCCTTGGCTGCAGGAGCGGCTGGCTGGCTGGCTGGGAGCTCCTGCCCGGCCGGCGGCTGGGGGAGCAGTGGCAGTGCCAGTGTTGTGGCCCCTTCCTCGTGTGCCCACGAGGCCCGAGGCTGGCCCTGCCGCAGGCCTGGTGGCACGCAAGGCCCGCTGCTGTGAGGCCTTGGCTGTGCAGGTGACAGCGGTGTCCTGGCCTGCAGCAGGGCTGCTCCAGGCGGGGGGGTGGGGAATGGGGTCCAGCTGGGGTGGGAAAGCGGCAGGGATGATCCCTTGGCCTGCACACTGTGCTGCAGCTGCCCGTGCCACGGGAGACTGAGCCCCCTGTGTGAGCGAGCGAGCGAGGGAAAGCAGGCAGCCCTCTGCAGCAAAGAGCCGGGGCCCTGCCGCCCCCCCAGCTCCCTGCAAAGGCCAGCTTGGGCAGCTTGGAGGCCAAAAGGCCAGCGGCAGGCAGTCTGCCGCTCCGACTTGTGTCTAGAGGTGAGGCAGAAATGTGCCATTTGGAGGGGGTGGGTGCCCCTTTCCTGCAGTCACAGCCACCCCGGGAGCACAGCCGGAGTTGGGCGGGGCACGGGGGGAGGGAAAGCTGGGGCGGTGGGAAGGAGCAGGCGGCGCAGCAAAGGCCCGCCCCGGCAAGAGGGCGGAATCATTGGCGAGTCGCTCCTGGAGGCGCTTGAAAGCCCAGGGGGGCGCTTCCCGATGGCAGGCAGGAGCCCGAGCGCTGCCAGGGTGGCAGCACAAAGGCTGGTCCTGCTCAATCGCCTGCCGGCGACCCTCGCACCTGCTGCCCCCGTGGCCTGCCCGAGCCCTCCCTCAGCGCGCCGCCTCCCCCGAGCATCCCGCAGGGGGCGGCGGTGCCCACGCGCAGCCCCGGAAAGGCTGCATTTCCGGGCGCTGAGCGCTCCCGGCAGGCGGCCACTGGAAAGGGACTTTGCATGGCCGCCACTTCTCGGCCCCACGCCGAGCCCGCCCCGCTGCCGCTGCCGCTGCCGGGTCCGCGGCCCCGCTCCCGGGGAGGGCCGTGTCCTCCAAGCGCCCTTTGCGTTTTTGGCTTGGCTGCTGCCGGCCGCCGTAGGCCACTGCTGCCGGCGGCAGCGCCGGCCGGCGGCCACGCCTCTGTAGCCATGGCAAGCCCCTCGCTCCGGGCCCGGCGGGGCCGAGCCCAGCCGAGCTTAGCCGGCATCGGGGTCCCCTCCCCGCCTCGGCCTCGTCCGCTTTGGCGGCTGCCAGGCAGCGGGGACAAGGACGGGCGGGGGCCGGCTTTCCACGAAGCCGGGACAGCAGCAGCTCTTGGCAGTGCCCCCTCCTCCTCCTGCGCGGGGGAGTTTTGGGAGTCACGGGAGAGAGCGGCAGGGGTGGGGCAGGGAGGAGTGCCCCAAAATGCCCCAAAGCTTGTCCACGGCTGGCAGGGGGTGGGGGAAGGTGGAATCAGGACACAGCCGTGTCCCAGCAGCAGCTAGGTGTCCAGGCAGGGCCGGCACTGCGGCTGAGTGAAACAAGCGCTCCGAGCAAATTTGCCCCGCCCTGATGCCACAAGAAGCCCGGAGATGGGCTGGGGGCAGGCAAAGGGGCTGGCTGAGCCTTGCTTTTTTCCCCTTGCCTGCCACGAGAGAGCACCAAATGCACCTGCATGCCCTGTGGGGAGGGGGCTGTCCTGGAGCAGAGCCATTCTCCTGGCCAGCCGTGAGCCCCTGACCAGCCACGGGTAGTGGGGCAGGATCCTGCCAGCACCTCTGCAAGCCAGGAGAGACGAGCCCACCTGGAGCAGGTTGCTGCTAGCACCAATGATCCCGGTGGCTGCCACCAGGCTCTCCCGGCTTGTCAAAGGCACCCCAGTGTCCCTCGGTTGCCTTTTTCAGCCTAGAAGTGAAAGTCCGTTCTGGATGAAAGTTCCGTGCGGATTTGGGGGCTAAATCGGAGTCGGGGTTACCAGCTGTGCAGATAAGAGGCACGGAGAAGGGAGCCATTGGAATGGCCCCATCTTGATTTGTATCCGCTTTTGTCTTCTAGCTGTTTCAGAAGCACAGGTGTTCTTCACTCCGGAGCAGTGAATTGCGGGTCCTCTGGCCGTAACCTTGCCTTCAGTGAGGGTCATGGGGACTTGGAACAGTCCTCTGGACTTGGTTGGTAAAGTGCCTGTTTTTCCATGGAGCACAGCTTCAGTCTCCAGGCAGGAAGAGGTGGGCAGGTGCGTGTGGAGAACGTGACGAACGTGCAGAGTTTCGGCAAAGCGGAACTTCCAAGCCCTTCGATACCTTGGCAAGGTAAGCTACTTTCTCATCTCAGCATTTTTCTTGCCCTAGACTTCACTTGCTATGGCCTGCCACGCAATATTTCCAAAATATTTCCTCCTCTTGTCTCTCTCTGCCTCGCTTGTACACGGACTCTCTGGAAGGCTTGAGGCAAGGCCTGAATCTATGTCTTGGATGGTTTTGACCACTTGGGCTCGTCTGTGTTTGGAGGCTTCCATTGACATCTTCAGCCATAGCTTCCTTCTTTCCTTCCTTTCTTCCTTCCTTCCTTCCTTCCTTCCTTCCTTCCTCCCTTCCTTCCTTCCTTCCTCCCTTCCTTCCTTCCTCCCTTCCTTCCTCCCTTCCTCCCTTCCTCCCTTCCTTCCTTCCTCCCTTCCTCCCTTCCTCCCTTCCTCCCTTCCTCCCTTCTGCCTTTCCCTGCACCAACTAGGCCATTTCCACATCTCAACCAATTCTCAAATCTTCACAACCTTTGCCCATCCAAGGGGGACCAAGGCCAAAGGAAGCCCAAGCCTTGCAACAACATCACTCAGCAAACCTTTCCATGCCCTCCTTGCCGTGCCACTGGCACAGGGGTGACCTTCACAGCATCTCCTCCAAATCTTACTTTGACAGCAGCACGTCTTCCTGCCAACATCTTCTGCACATTTGCTTCTCAACCTTGGTGCCCAGCAAGAAGCAAGACAGGAGAGGGCTCTTGTGCCCCCTGGGGCTTGCACCTCTGCTATGCCTTTGCTCTCTCCAGCTGGGCAAAAGCCTAGGCAAAAGAACTGGCCAGCTTACAAAGAGCAAAAAGCAAGAAGGCAAAAATCCCTGCGGCGGCCCTCTGGCTTCCAGCAGCTTCCCTAGCTTGCCAGTGGTGCCCAGGCTTGCGTCAGCTTGCCTGGTGTCAAGAGCCCGTCTCCAGGCCTCCCTGAGGTGCTGTGGTGCAACAGGGGAGCCTGGCTTCCAGTCACCTTCCACGCTGTCAACACAGCCAGCGTCTCCAGGGTGCCTGCCTGTGAGGCGGTGACAAGGCCGCCGTGTCACAATGGCCCCTGGCTTGGGCAAGCCCCAGGGTGCCAGCTGGCCCTTGGCTGCAGGAGCGGCTGGCTGGCTGGCTGGGAGCTCCTGCCCGGCCGGCGGCTGGGGGAGCAGTGGCAGTGCCAGTGTTGTGGCCCCTTCCTCGTGTGCCCACGAGGCCCGAGGCTGGCCCTGCCGCAGGCCTGGTGGCACGCAAGGCCCGCTGCTGTGAGGCCTTGGCTGTGCAGGTGACAGCGGTGTCCTGGCCTGCAGCAGGGCTGCTCCAGGCCGGGGGGGTGGGGAATGGGGTCCAGCTGGGGTGGGAAAGCGGCAGGGATGATCCCTTGGCCTGCACACTGTGCTGCAGCTGCCCGTGCCACGGGAGACTGAGCCCCTGTGTGAGCGAGCGAGCGAGGGAAAGCAGGCAGCCCTCTGCAGCAAAGAGCCGGGGCCCTGCCGCCCCCCCAGCTCCCTGCAAAGGCCAGCTTGGGCAGCTTGGAGGCCAAAAGGCCAGCGGCAGGCAGTCTGCCGCTCCGACTTGTGTCTAGAGGTGAGGCAGAAATGTGCCATTTGGAGGGGGTGGGTGCCCCTTTCCTGCAGTCACAGCCACCCCGGGAGCACAGCCGGAGTTGGGCGGGGCACGGGGGGAGGGAAAGCTGGGGCGGTGGGAAGGAGCAGGCGGCGCAGCAAAGGCCCGCCCCGGCAAGAGGGCGGAATCATTGGCGAGTCGCTCCTGGAGGCGCTTGAAAGCCCAGGGGGGCGCTTCCCGATGGCAGGCAGGAGCCCGAGCGCTGCCAGGGTGGCAGCACAAAGGCTGGTCCTGCTCAATCGCCTGCCGGCGACCCTCGCACCTGCTGCCCCCGTGGCCTGCCCGAGCCCTCCCTCAGCGCGCCGCCTCCCCCGAGCATCCCGCAGGGGCGGCGGTGCCCACGCGCAGCCCCGGAAAGGCTGCATTTCCGGGCGCTGAGCGCTCCCGGCAGGCGGCCACTGGAAAGGGACTTTGCATGGCCGCCACTTCTCGGCCCCACGCCGAGCCCCGCCCCGCTGCCGCTGCCGGGTCCGCGGCCCCGCTCCCGGGGAGGGCCGTGTCCTCCAAGCGCCCTTTGCGTTTTTGGCTTGGCTGCTGCCGGCCGCCGTAGGCCACTGCTGCCGGCGGCAGCGCCGGCCGGCGGCCACGCCTCTGTAGCCATGGCAAGCCCCTCGCTCCGGGCCCGGCGGGGCCGAGCCCAGCCGAGCTTAGCCGGCATCGGGGTCCCCTCCCCGCCTCGGCCTCGTCCGCTTTGGCGGCTGCCAGGCAGCGGGGACAAGGACGGGCGGGGGCCGGCTTTCCACGAAGCCGGGACAGCAGCAGCTCTTGGCAGTGCCCCCTCCTCCTCCTGCGCGGGGGAGTTTTGGGAGTCACGGGAGAGAGCGGCAGGGGTGGGGCAGGGAGGAGTGCCCCAAAATGCCCCAAAGCTTGTCCACGGCTGGCAGGGGGTGGGGGAAGGTGGAATCAGGACACAGCCGTGTCCCAGCAGCAGCTAGGTGTCCAGGCAGGGCCGGCACTGCGGCTGAGTGAAACAAGCGCTCCGAGCAAATTTGCCCCGCCCTGATGCCACAAGAAGCCCAGAGATGGGCTGGGGGCAGGCAAAGGGGCTGGCTGAGCCTTGCTTTTTTCCCCTTGCCTGCCACGAGAGAGCACCAAATGCACCTGCATGCCCTGTGGGGAGGGGGCTGTCCTGGAGCAGAGCCATTCTCCTGGCCAGCCGTGAGCCCCTGACCAGCCACGGGTAGTGG
>JAWUZG010000733.1:37500-55000 GCA_036785705.1 Acanthornis magna
CGGTGCCCACGCGCAGCCCCGGAAAGGCTGCATTTCCGGGCGCTGAGCGCTCCCGGCAGGCGGCCACTGGAAAGGGACTTTGCATGGCCGCCACTTCTCGGCCCCACGCCGAGCCCGCCCCGCTGCCGCTGCCGCTGCCGGGTCCGCGGCCCCGCTCCCGGGGGGGGCCGTGTCCTCCAAGCGCCCTTTGCGTTTTTGGCTTGGCTGCTGCCGGCCGCCGTAGGCCACTGCTGCCGGCGGCAGCGCCGGCCGGCGGCCACGCCTCTGTAGCCATGGCAAGCCCCTCGCTCCGGGCCCGGCGGGGCCGAGCCCAGCCGAGCTTAGCCGGCATCGGGGTCCCCTCCCCGCCTCGGCCTCGTCCGCTTTGGCGGCTGCCAGGCAGCGGGGACAAGGACGGGCGGGGGCCGGCTTTCCACGAAGCCGGGACAGCAGCAGCTCTTGGCAGTGCCCCCTCCTCCTCCTGCGCGGGGAGTTTTGGGAGTCACGGGAGAGAGCGGCAGGGGTGGGGCAGGGAGGAGTGCCCCAAAATGCCCCAAAGCTTGTCCACGGCTGGCAGGGGGTGGGGGAAGGTGGAATCAGGACACAGCCGTGTCCCAGCAGCAGCTAGGTGTCCAGGCAGGGCCGGCACTGCGGCTGAGTGAAACAAGCGCTCCGAGCAAATTTGCCCCGCCCTGATGCCACAAGAAGCCCGGAGATGGGCTGGGGGCAGGCAAAGGGGCTGGCTGAGCCTTGCTTTTTTCCCCTTGCCTGCCACGAGAGAGCACCAAATGCACCTGCATGCCGTGTGGGGAGGGGGCTGTCCTGGAGCAGAGCCATTCTCCTGGCCAGCCGTGAGCCCCTGACCAGCCACGGGTAGTGGGGCAGGATCCTGCCAGCACCTCTGCAAGCCAGGAGAGACGAGCCCACCTGGAGCAGCTTGCTGCTAGCACCAATGATCCCGGTGGCTGCCACCAGGCTCTCCCGGCTTGTCAAAGGCACCCCAGTGTCCCTCGGTTGCCTTTTTCAGCCTAGAAGTGAAAGTCCGTTCTGGATGAAAGTTCCGTGCGGATTTGGGGGCTAAATCGGAGTCGGGGTTACCAGCTGTGCAGATAAGAGGCACGGAGAAGGGAGCCATTGGAATGGCCCCATCTTGATTTGTATCCGCTTTTGTCTTCTAGCTGTTTCAGAAGCACAGGTGTTCTTCACTCCGGAGCAGTGAATTGCGGGTCCTCTGGCCGTAACCTTGCCTTCAGTGAGGGTCATGGGGACTTGGAACAGTCCTCTGGACTTGGTTGGTAAAGTGCCTGTTTTTCCATGGAGCACAGCTTCAGTCTCCAGGCAGGAAGAGGTGGGCAGGTGCGTGTGGAGAACGTGACGAACGTGCAGAGTTTCGGCAAAGCGGAACTTCCAAGCCCTTCGATACCTTGGCAAGGTAAGCTACTTTCTCATCTCAGCATTTTTCTTGCCCTAGACTTCACTTGCTATGGCCTGCCACGCAATATTTCCAAAATATTTCCTCCTCTTGTCTCTCTCTGCCTCGCTTGTACACGGACTCTCTGGAAGGCTTGAGGCAAGGCCTGAATCTATGTCTTGGATGGTTTTGACCACTTGGGCTCGTCTGTGTTTGGAGGCTTCCATTGACATCTTCAGCCATAGCTTCCTTCTTTCCTTCCTTTCTTCCTTCCTTCCTTCCTTCCTCCCTCCCTCCCTTCCTTCCTTCCTTCCTCCCTTCCTTCCTTCCTCCCTTCCTTCCTCCCTTCCTCCCTTCCTCCCTTCCTTCCTTCCTCCCTTCCTCCCTTCCTCCCTTCCTCCCTTCCTCCCTTCTGCCTTTCCCTGCACCAACTAGGCCATTTCCACATCTCAACCAATTCTCAAATCTTCACAACCTTTGCCCATCCAAGGGGGACCAAGGCCAAAGGAAGCCCAAGCCTTGCAACAACATCACTCAGCAAACCTTTCCATGCCCTCCTTGCCGTGCCACTGGCACAGGGGTGACCTTCACAGCATCTCCTCCAAATCTTACTTTGACAGCAGCACGTCTTCCTGCCAACATCTTCTGCACATTTGCTTCTCAACCTTGGTGCCCAGCAAGAAGCAAGACAGGAGAGGGCTCTTGTGCCCCCTGGGGCTTGCACCTCTGCTATGCCTTTGCTCTCTCCAGCTGGGCAAAAGCCTAGGCAAAAGAACTGGCCAGCTTACAAAGAGCAAAAAGCAAGAAGGCAAAAATCCCTGCGGCGGCCCTCTGGCTTCCAGCAGCTTCCCTAGCTTGCCAGTGGTGCCCAGGCTTGCGTCAGCTTGCCTGGTGTCAAGAGCCCGTCTCCAGGCCTCCCTGAGGCGCCGTGGTGCCACAGGGGAGCCTGGCTTCCAGTCACCTTCCACGCTGTCAACACAGCCAGCGTCTCCAGGGTGCCTGCCTGTGAGGCGGTGACAACGCCGCCGTGTCACAATGGCCCCTGGCTTGGGCAAGCCCCAGGGTGCCAGTTGGCCCTTGGCTGCAGGAGCGGCTGGCTGGCTGGCTGGGAGCTCCTGCCCGGCTGGCGGCTGGGGGAGCAGTGGCAGTGCCAGTGTTGTGGCCCCTTCCTCGTGTGCCCACGAGGCCCGAGGCTGGCCCTGCCGCAGGCCTGGTGGCACGCAAGGCCCGCTGCTGTGAGGCCTTGGCTGTGCAGGTGACAGCGGTGTCCTGGCCTGCAGCAGGGCTGCTCCAGGCCGGGGGGGTGGGGAATGGGGTCCAGCTGGGGTGGGAAAGCGGCAGGGATGATCCCTTGGCCTGCACACTGTGCTGCAGCTGCCCGTGCCACGGGAGACTGAGCCCCTGTGTGAGCGAGCGAGCGAGGGAAAGCAGGCAGCCCTCTGCAGCAAAGAGCCGGGGCCCTGCCGCCCCCCCAGCTCCCTGCAAAGGCCAGCTTGGGCAGCTTGGAGGCCAAAAGGCCAGCGGCAGGCAGTCTGCCGCTCCGACTTGTGTCTAGAGGTGAGGCAGAAATGTGCCATTTGGAGGGGGTGGGTGCCCCTTTCCTGCAGTCACAGCCACCCCGGGAGCACAGCCGGAGTTGGGCGGGGCACGGGGGGAGGGAAAGCTGGGGCGGTGGGAAGGAGCAGGCGGCGCAGCAAAGGCCCGCCCCGGCAAGAGGGCGGAATCATTGGCGAGTCGCTCCTGGAGGCGCTTGAAAGCCCAGGGGGGCGCTTCCCGATGGCAGGCAGGAGCCCGAGCGCTGCCAGGGTGGCAGCACAAAGGCTGGTCCTGCTCAATCGCCTGCCGGCGACCCTCGCACCTGCTGCCCCCGTGGCCTGCCCGAGCCCTCCCTCAGCGCGCCGCCTCCCCCGAGCATCCCGCAGGGGCGGCGGTGCCCACGCGCAGCCCCGGAAAGGCTGCATTTCCGGGCGCTGAGCGCTCCCGGCAGGCGGCCACTGGAAAGGGACTTTGCATGGCCGCCACTTCTCGGCCCCACGCCGAGCCCGCCCCGCTGCCGCTGCCGGGTCCGCGGCCCCGCTCCCGGGGAGGGCCGTGTCCTCCAAGCGCCCTTTGCGTTTTTGGCTTGGCTGCTGCCGGCCGCCGTAGGCCACTGCTGCCGGCGGCAGCGCCGGCCGGCGGCCACGCCTCTGTAGCCATGGCAAGCCCCTCGCTCCGGGCCCGGCGGGGCCGAGCCCAGCCGAGCTTAGCCGGCATCGGGGTCCCCTCCCCGCCTCGGCCTCATCCGCTTTGGCGGCTGCCAGGCAGCGGGGACAAGGACGGGCGGGGGCCGGCTTTCCACGAAGCCGGGACAGCAGCAGCTCTTGGCAGTGCCCCCTCCTCCTCCTGCGCGGGGGAGTTTTGGGAGTCACGGGAGAGAGCGGCAGGGGTGGGGCAGGGAGGAGTGCCCCAAAATGCCCCAAAGCTTGTCCACGGCTGGCAGGGGGTGGGGGAAGGTGGAATCAGGACACAGCCGTGTGCCAGCAGCAGCTAGGTGCCCAGGCAGGGCAGGCACTGCGGCTGAGTGAAACAAGCGCTCCGAGCAAATTTGCCCCGCCCTGATGCCACAAGAAGCCCAGAGATGGGCTGGGGGCAGGCAAAGGGGCTGGCTGAGCCTTGCTTTTTTCCCCTTGCCTGCCACGAGAGAGCACCAAATGCACCTGCATGCCGTGTGGGGAGGGGGCTGTCCTGGAGCAGAGCCATTCTCCTGGCCAGCCGTGAGCCCCTGACCAGCCACGGGTAGTGGGGCAGGATCCTGCCAGCACCTCTGCAAGCCAGGAGAGACGAGCCCACCTGGAGCAGCTTGCTGCTAGCACCAATGATCCCGGTGGCTGCCACCAGGCTCTCCCGGCTTGTCAAAGGCACCCCAGTGTCCCTCGGTTGCCTTTTTCAGCCTAGAAGTGAAAGTCCGTTCTGGATGAAAGTTCCGTGCGGATTTGGGGGCTAAATCGGAGTCGGGGTTACCAGCTGTGCAGATAAGAGGCACGGAGAAGGGAGCCATTGGAATGGCCCCATCTTGATTTGTATCCGCTTTTGTCTTCTAGCTGTTTCAGAAGCACAGGTATTCTTCACTCCGGAGCAGTGAATTGCGGGTCCTCTGGCCGTAACCTTGCCTTCAGTGAGGGTCATGGGGACTTGGAACAGTCCTCTGGACTTGGTTGGTAAAGTGCCTGTTTTTCCATGGAGCACAGCTTCAGTCTCCAGGCAGGAAGAGGTGGGCAGGTGCGTGTGGAGAACGTGACGAACGTGCAGAGTTTCGGCAAAGCGGAACTTCCAAGCCCTTCGATACCTTGGCAAGGTAAGCTACTTTCTCATCTCAGCATTTTTCTTGCCCTAGACTTCACTTGCTATGGCCTGCCACGCAATATTTCCAAAATATTTCCTCCTCTTGTCTCTCTCTGCCTCGCTTGTACACGGACTCTCTGGAAGGCTTGAGGCAAGGCCTGAATCTATGTCTTGGATGGTTTTGACCACTTGGGCTCGTCTGTGTTTGGAGGCTTCCATTGACATCTTCAGCCATAGCTTCCTTCCTTCTTTCTTCCTTTCTTTTTTTCTTCATTTCTTCCTTTCTTCCTTCCTTTCTTCCTTCCTTTCTTCCTTTCTTTCTTCCTTTCTTTCTTCCTTTCTTTCTTCCTTTCTTTCTTCCTTTCTTTCTTCCTTTCTTTCTTCCTTTCTTTCTTCCTTTCTTTCTTCTTTCTTCTTTCTTCCTCCCTTCCTCCCTTCCTCCCTTCTGCCTTTCCCTGCACCAACTAGGCCATTTCCACATCTCAACCAATTCTCAAATCTTCACAACCTTTGCCCATCCAAGGGGGACCAAGGCCAAAGGAAGCCCAAGCCTTGCAACAACATCACTCAGCAAACCTTTCCATGCCCTCCTTGCCGCGCCACTGGCACAGGGGTGACCTTCACAGCATCTCCTCCAAGTCTTACTTTGACAGCAGCACGTCTTCCTGCCAACATCTTCTGCACATTTGCTTCTCAACCTTGGTGCCCAGCAAGAAGCAAGACAGGAGAGGGCTCTTGTGCCCCCTGGGGCTTGCACCTCTGCTATGCCTTTGCTCTCTCCAGCTGGGCAAAAGCCTAGGCAAAAGAACTGGCCAGCTTACAAAGAGCAAAAAGCAAGAAGGCAAAAATCCCTGCGGCGGCCCTCTGGCTTCCAGCAGCTTCCCTAGCTTGCCAGTGGTGCCCAGGCTTGCGTCAGCTTGCCTGGTGTCAAGAGCCCGTCTCCAGGCCTCCCTGAGGCGCTGTGGTGCCACAGGGGAGCCTGGCTTCCAGTCACCTTCCACGCTGTCAACACAGCCAGCGTCTCCAGGGTGCCTGCCTGTGAGGCGGTGACAAGGCCGCCGTGTCACAATGGCCCCTGGCTTGGGCAAGCCCCAGCGTGCCAGCTGGCCCTTGGCTGCAGGAGCGGCTGGCTGGCTGGCTGGCTGGGAGCTCCTGCCCGGCCGGCGGCTGGGGGAGCAGCGGCAGTGCCAGTGTTGTGGCCCCTTCCTCGTGTGCCCACGAGGCCCGAGGCTGGCCCTGCCGCAGGCCTGGTGGCACGCAAGGCCCGCTGCTGTGAGGCCTTGGCTGTGCAGGTGACAGCGGTGTCCTGGCCTGCAGCAGGGCTGCTCCAGGCCGGGGGGGTGGGGAATGGGGTCCAGCTGGGGTGGGAAAGCGGCAGGGATGATCCCTTGGCCTGCACACTGTGCTGCAGCTGCCCGTGCCGCGGGAGACTGAGCCCCTGTGTGAGCGAGCGAGCGAGGGAAAGCAGGCAGCCCTCTGCAGCAAAGAGCCGGGGCCCTGCCGCCCCCCCAGCTCCCTGCAAAGGCCAGCTTGGGCAGCTTGGAGGCCAAAAGGCCAGCGGCAGGCAGTCTGCCGCTCCGACTTGTGTCTAGAGGTGAGGCAGAAATGTGCCATTTGGAGGGGGTGGGTGCCCCTTTCCTGCAGTCACAGCCACCCCGGGAGCACAGCCGGAGTTGGGCGGGGCACGGGGGGAGGGAAAGCTGGGGGGGTGGGAAGGAGCAGGCGGCGCAGCAAAGGCCCGCCCCGGCAAGAGGGCGGAATCATTGGCGAGTCGCTCCTGGAGGCGCTTGAAAGCCCAGGGGGGCGCTTGCCGATGGCAGGCAGGAGCCCGAGCGCTGCCAGGGTGGCAGCACAAAGGCTGGTCCTGCTCAATCGCCTGCCGGCGACCCTCGCACCTGCTGCCCCCGTGGCCTGCCCGAGCCCTCCCTCAGCGCGCCGCCTCCCCCGAGCATCCCGCAGGGGCGGCGGTGCCCACGCGCAGCCCCGGAAAGGCTGCATTTCCGGGCGCTGAGCGCTCCCGGCAGGCGGCCACTGGAAAGGGACTTTGCATGGCCGCCACTTCTCGGCCCCACGCCGAGCCCGCCCCGCTGCCGCTGCCGCTGCCGGGTCCGCGGCCCCGCTCCCGGGGGGGGCCGTGTCCTCCAAGCGCCCTTTGCGTTTTTGGCTTGGCTGCTGCCGGCCGCCGTAGGCCACTGCTGCCGGCGGCAGCGCCGGCCGGCGGCCACGCCTCTGTAGCCATGGCAAGCCCCTCGCTCCGGGCCCGGCGGGGCCGAGCCCAGCCGAGCTTAGCCGGCATCGGGGTCCCCTCCCCGCCTCGGCCTCGTCCGCTTTGGCGGCTGCCAGGCAGCGGGGACAAGGACGGGCGGGGGCCGGCTTTCCACGAAGCCGGGACAGCAGCAGCTCTTGGCAGTGCCCCCTCCTCCTCCTGCGCGGGGGAGTTTTGGGAGTCACGGGAGAGAGCGGCAGGGGTGGGGCAGGGAGGAGTGCCCCAAAATGCCCCAAAGCTTGTCCACGGCTGGCAGGGGGTGGGGGAAGGTGGAATCAGGACACAGCCGTGTCCCAGCAGCAGCTAGGTGCCCAGGCAGGGCCGGCACTGCGGCTGAGTGAAACAAGCGCTCCGAGCAAATTTGCCCCGCCCTGATGCCACAAGAAGCCCAGAGATGGGCTGGGGGCAGGCAAAGGGGCTGGCTGAGCCTTGCTTTTTTCCCCTTGCCTGCCACGAGAGAGCACCAAATGCACCTGCATGCCGTGTGGGGAGGGGGCTGTCCTGGAGCAGAGCCATTCTCCTGGCCAGCCGTGAGCCCCTGACCAGCCACGGGTAGTGGGGCAGGATCCTGCCAGCACCTCTGCAAGCCAGGAGAGACGAGCCCACCTGGAGCAGGTTGCTGCTAGCACCAATGATCCCGGTGGCTGCCACCAGGCTCTCCCGGCTTGTCAAAGGCACCCCAGTGTCCCTCGGTTGCCTTTTTCAGCCTAGAAGTGAAAGTCCGTTCTGGATGAAAGTTCCGTGCGGATTTGGGGGCTAAATCGGAGTCGGGGTTACCAGCTGTGCAGATAAGAGGCACGGAGAAGGGAGCCATTGGAATGGCCCCATCTTGATTTGTATCCGCTTTTGTCTTCTAGCTGTTTCAGAAGCACAGGTGTTCTTCACTCCGGAGCAGTGAATTGCGGGTCCTCTGGCCGTAACCTTGCCTTCAGTGAGGGTCATGGGGACTTGGAACAGTCCTCTGGACTTGGTTGGTAAAGTGCCTGTTTTTCCATGGAGCACAGCTTCAGTCTCCAGGCAGGAAGAGGTGGGCAGGTGCGTGTGGAGAACGTGACGAACGTGCAGAGTTTCGGCAAAGCGGAACTTCCAAGCCCTTCGATACCTTGGCAAGGTAAGCTACTTTCTCATCTCAGCATTTTTCTTGCCCTAGACTTCACTTGCTATGGCCTGCCACGCAATATTTCCAAAATATTTCCTCCTCTTGTCTCTCTCTGCCTCGCTTGTACACGGACTCTCTGGAAGGCTTGAGGCAAGGCCTGAATCTATGTCTTGGATGGTTTTGACCACTTGGGCTCGTCTGTGTTTGGAGGCTTCCATTGACATCTTCAGCCATAGCTTCCTTCTTTCCTTCCTTTCTTCCTTCCTTCCTTCCTTCCTTCCTTCCTCCCTCCCTCCCTTCCTTCCTTCCTTCCTCCCTTCCTTCCTTCCTCCCTTCCTTCCTCCCTTCCTCCCTTCCTCCCTTCCTTCCTTCCTCCCTTCCTCCCTTCCTCCCTTCCTCCCTTCCTCCCTTCTGCCTTTCCCTGCACCAACTAGGCCATTTCCACATCTCAACCAATTCTCAAATCTTCACAACCTTTGCCCATCCAAGGGGGACCAAGGCCAAAGGAAGCCCAAGCCTTGCAACAACATCACTCAGCAAACCTTTCCATGCCCTCCTTGCCGTGCCACTGGCACAGGGGTGACCTTCACAGCATCTCCTCCAAATCTTACTTTGACAGCAGCACGTCTTCCTGCCAACATCTTCTGCACATTTGCTTCTCAACCTTGGTGCCCAGCAAGAAGCAAGACAGGAGAGGGCTCTTGTGCCCCCTGGGGCTTGCACCTCTGCTATGCCTTTGCTCTCTCCAGCTGGGCAAAAGCCTAGGCAAAAGAACTGGCCAGCTTACAAAGAGCAAAAAGCAAGAAGGCAAAAATCCCTGCGGCGGCCCTCTGGCTTCCAGCAGCTTCCCTAGCTTGCCAGTGGTGCCCAGGCTTGCGTCAGCTTGCCTGGTGTCAAGAGCCCGTCTCCAGGCCTCCCTGAGGCGCCGTGGTGCCACAGGGGAGCCTGGCTTCCAGTCACCTTCCACGCTGTCAACACAGCCAGCGTCTCCAGGGTGCCTGCCTGTGAGGCGGTGACAACGCCGCCGTGTCACAATGGCCCCTGGCTTGGGCAAGCCCCAGGGTGCCAGTTGGCCCTTGGCTGCAGGAGCGGCTGGCTGGCTGGCTGGGAGCTCCTGCCCGGCTGGCGGCTGGGGGAGCAGTGGCAGTGCCAGTGTTGTGGCCCCTTCCTCGTGTGCCCACGAGGCCCGAGGCTGGCCCTGCCGCAGGCCTGGTGGCACGCAAGGCCCGCTGCTGTGAGGCCTTGGCTGTGCAGGTGACAGCGGTGTCCTGGCCTGCAGCAGGGCTGCTCCAGGCCGGGGGGGTGGGGAATGGGGTCCAGCTGGGGTGGGAAAGCGGCAGGGATGATCCCTTGGCCTGCACACTGTGCTGCAGCTGCCCGTGCCACGGGAGACTGAGCCCCTGTGTGAGCGAGCGAGCGAGGGAAAGCAGGCAGCCCTCTGCAGCAAAGAGCCGGGGCCCTGCCGCCCCCCCAGCTCCCTGCAAAGGCCAGCTTGGGCAGCTTGGAGGCCAAAAGGCCAGCGGCAGGCAGTCTGCCGCTCCGACTTGTGTCTAGAGGTGAGGCAGAAATGTGCCATTTGGAGGGGGTGGGTGCCCCTTTCCTGCAGTCACAGCCACCCCGGGAGCACAGCCGGAGTTGGGCGGGGCACGGGGGGAGGGAAAGCTGGGGCGGTGGGAAGGAGCAGGCGGCGCAGCAAAGGCCCGCCCCGGCAAGAGGGCGGAATCATTGGCGAGTCGCTCCTGGAGGCGCTTGAAAGCCCAGGGGGGCGCTTCCCGATGGCAGGCAGGAGCCCGAGCGCTGCCAGGGTGGCAGCACAAAGGCTGGTCCTGCTCAATCGCCTGCCGGCGACCCTCGCACCTGCTGCCCCCGTGGCCTGCCCGAGCCCTCCCTCAGCGCGCCGCCTCCCCCGAGCATCCCGCAGGGGCGGCGGTGCCCACGCGCAGCCCCGGAAAGGCTGCATTTCCGGGCGCTGAGCGCTCCCGGCAGGCGGCCACTGGAAAGGGACTTTGCATGGCCGCCACTTCTCGGCCCCACGCCGAGCCCGCCCCGCTGCCGCTGCCGCTGCCGGGTCCGCGGCCCCGCTCCCGGGGAGGGCCGTGTCCTCCAAGCGCCCTTTGCGTTTTTGGCTTGGCTGCTGCCGGCCGCCGTAGGCCACTGCTGCCGGCGGCAGCGCCGGCCGGCGGCCACGCCTCTGTAGCCATGGCAAGCCCCTCGCTCCGGGCCCGGCGGGGCCGAGCCCAGCCGAGCTTAGCCGGCATCGGGGTCCCCTCCCCGCCTCGGCCTCATCCGCTTTGGCGGCTGCCAGGCAGCGGGGACAAGGACGGGCGGGGGCCGGCTTTCCACGAAGCCGGGACAGCAGCAGCTCTTGGCAGTGCCCCCTCCTCCTCCTGCGCGGGGGAGTTTTGGGAGTCACGGGAGAGAGCGGCAGGGGTGGGGCAGGGAGGAGTGCCCCAAAATGCCCCAAAGCTTGTCCACGGCTGGCAGGGGGTGGGGGAAGGTGGAATCAGGACACAGCCGTGTGCCAGCAGCAGCTAGGTGCCCAGGCAGGGCAGGCACTGCGGCTGAGTGAAACAAGCGCTCCGAGCAAATTTGCCCCGCCCTGATGCCACAAGAAGCCCAGAGATGGGCTGGGGGCAGGCAAAGGGGCTGGCTGAGCCTTGCTTTTTTCCCCTTGCCTGCCACGAGAGAGCACCAAATGCACCTGCATGCCGTGTGGGGAGGGGGCTGTCCTGGAGCAGAGCCATTCTCCTGGCCAGCCGTGAGCCCCTGACCAGCCACGGGTAGTGGGGCAGGATCCTGCCAGCACCTCTGCAAGCCAGGAGAGACGAGCCCACCTGGAGCAGGTTGCTGCTAGCACCAATGATCCCGGTGGCTGCCACCAGGCTCTCCCGGCTTGTCAAAGGCACCCCAGTGTCCCTCGGTTGCCTTTTTCAGCCTAGAAGTGAAAGTCCGTTCTGGATGAAAGTTCCGTGCGGATTTGGGGGCTAAATCGGAGTCGGGGTTACCAGCTGTGCAGATAAGAGGCACGGAGAAGGGAGCCATTGGAATGGCCCCATCTTGATTTGTATCCGCTTTTGTCTTCTAGCTGTTTCAGAAGCACAGGTATTCTTCACTCCGGAGCAGTGAATTGCGGGTCCTCTGGCCGTAACCTTGCCTTCAGTGAGGGTCATGGGGACTTGGAACAGTCCTCTGGACTTGGTTGGTAAAGTGCCTGTTTTTCCATGGAGCACAGCTTCAGTCTCCAGGCAGGAAGAGGTGGGCAGGTGCGTGTGGAGAACGTGACGAACGTGCAGAGTTTCGGCAAAGCGGAACTTCCAAGCCCTTCGATACCTTGGCAAGGTAAGCTACTTTCTCATCTCAGCATTTTTCTTGCCCTAGACTTCACTTGCTATGGCCTGCCACGCAATATTTCCAAAATATTTCCTCCTCTTGTCTCTCTCTGCCTCGCTTGTACACGGACTCTCTGGAAGGCTTGAGGCAAGGCCTGAATCTATGTCTTGGATGGTTTTGACCACTTGGGCTCGTCTGTGTTTGGAGGCTTCCATTGACATCTTCAGCCATAGCTTCCTTCTTTCCTTCCTTTCTTCCTTCCTTCCTTCCTTCCTTCCTTCCTCCCTCCCTCCCTTCCTTCCTTCCTTCCTCCCTTCCTTCCTTCCTCCCTTCCTTCCTCCCTTCCTCCCTTCCTCCCTTCCTTCCTTCCTCCCTTCCTCCCTTCCTCCCTTCCTCCCTTCTGCCTTTCCCTGCACCAACTAGGCCATTTCCACATCTCAACCAATTCTCAAATCTTCACAACCTTTGCCCATCCAAGGGGGACCAAGGCCAAAGGAAGCCCAAGCCTTGCAACAACATCACTCAGCAAACCTTTCCATGCCCTCCTTGCCGTGCCACTGGCACAGGGGTGACCTTCACAGCATCTCCTCCAAATCTTACTTTGACAGCAGCACGTCTTCCTGCCAACATCTTCTGCACATTTGCTTCTCAACCTTGGTGCCCAGCAAGAAGCAAGACAGGAGAGGGCTCTTGTGCCCCCTGGGGCTTGCACCTCTGCTATGCCTTTGCTCTCTCCAGCTGGGCAAAAGCCTAGGCAAAAGAACTGGCCAGCTTACAAAGAGCAAAAAGCAAGAAGGCAAAAATCCCTGCGGCGGCCCTCTGGCTTCCAGCAGCTTCCCTAGCTTGCCAGTGGTGCCCAGGCTTGCGTCAGCTTGCCTGGTGTCAAGAGCCCGTCTCCAGGCCTCCCTGAGGCGCCGTGGTGCCACAGGGGAGCCTGGCTTCCAGTCACCTTCCACGCTGTCAACACAGCCAGCGTCTCCAGGGTGCCTGCCTGTGAGGCGGTGACAACGCCGCCGTGTCACAATGGCCCCTGGCTTGGGCAAGCCCCAGGGTGCCAGTTGGCCCTTGGCTGCAGGAGCGGCTGGCTGGCTGGCTGGGAGCTCCTGCCCGGCTGGCGGCTGGGGGAGCAGTGGCAGTGCCAGTGTTGTGGCCCCTTCCTCGTGTGCCCACGAGGCCCGAGGCTGGCCCTGCCGCAGGCCTGGTGGCACGCAAGGCCCGCTGCTGTGAGGCCTTGGCTGTGCAGGTGACAGCGGTGTCCTGGCCTGCAGCAGGGCTGCTCCAGGCCGGGGGGGTGGGGAATGGGGTCCAGCTGGGGTGGGAAAGCGGCAGGGATGATCCCTTGGCCTGCACACTGTGCTGCAGCTGCCCGTGCCACGGGAGACTGAGCCCCTGTGTGAGCGAGCGAGCGAGGGAAAGCAGGCAGCCCTCTGCAGCAAAGAGCCGGGGCCCTGCCGCCCCCCCAGCTCCCTGCAAAGGCCAGCTTGGGCAGCTTGGAGGCCAAAAGGCCAGCGGCAGGCAGTCTGCCGCTCCGACTTGTGTCTAGAGGTGAGGCAGAAATGTGCCATTTGGAGGGGGTGGGTGCCCCTTTCCTGCAGTCACAGCCACCCCGGGAGCACAGCCGGAGTTGGGCGGGGCACGGGGGGAGGGAAAGCTGGGGCGGTGGGAAGGAGCAGGCGGCGCAGCAAAGGCCCGCCCCGGCAAGAGGGCGGAATCATTGGCGAGTCGCTCCTGGAGGCGCTTGAAAGCCCAGGGGGGCGCTTCCCGATGGCAGGCAGGAGCCCGAGCGCTGCCAGGGTGGCAGCACAAAGGCTGGTCCTGCTCAATCGCCTGCCGGCGACCCTCGCACCTGCTGCCCCCGTGGCCTGCCCGAGCCCTCCCTCAGCGCGCCGCCTCCCCCGAGCATCCCGCAGGGGCGGCGGTGCCCACGCGCAGCCCCGGAAAGGCTGCATTTCCGGGCGCTGAGCGCTCCCGGCAGGCGGCCACTGGAAAGGGACTTTGCATGGCCGCCACTTCTCGGCCCCACGCCGAGCCCGCCCCGCTGCCGCTGCCGCTGCCGGGTCCGCGGCCCCCGCTCCCGGGGAGGGCCGTGTCCTCCAAGCGCCCTTTGCGTTTTTGGCTTGGCTGCTGCCGGCCGCCGTAGGCCACTGCTGCCGGCGGCAGCGCCGGCCGGCGGCCACGCCTCTGTAGCCATGGCAAGCCCCTCGCTCCGGGCCCGGCGGGGCCGAGCCCAGCCGAGCTTAGCCGGCATCGGGGTCCCCTCCCCGCCTCGGCCTCATCCGCTTTGGCGGCTGCCAGGCAGCGGGGACAAGGACGGGCGGGGGCCGGCTTTCCACGAAGCCGGGACAGCAGCAGCTCTTGGCAGTGCCCCCTCCTCCTCCTGCGCGGGGGAGTTTTGGGAGTCACGGGAGAGAGCGGCAGGGGTGGGGCAGGGAGGAGTGCCCCAAAATGCCCCAAAGCTTGTCCACGGCTGGCAGGGGGGTGGGGGAAGGTGGAATCAGGACACAGCCGTGTGCCAGCAGCAGCTAGGTGCCCAGGCAGGGCAGGCACTGCGGCTGAGTGAAACAAGCGCTCCGAGCAAATTTGCCCCGCCCTGATGCCACAAGAAGCCCAGAGATGGGCTGGGGGCAGGCAAAGGGGCTGGCTGAGCCTTGCTTTTTTCCCCTTGCCTGCCACGAGAGAGCACCAAATGCACCTGCATGCCGTGTGGGGAGGGGGCTGTCCTGGAGCAGAGCCATTCTCCTGGCCAGCCGTGAGCCCCTGACCAGCCACGGGTAGTGGGGCAGGATCCTGCCAGCACCTCTGCAAGCCAGGAGAGACGAGCCCACCTGGAGCAGGTTGCTGCTAGCACCAATGATCCCGGTGGCTGCCACCAGGCTCTCCCGGCTTGTCAAAGGCACCCCAGTGTCCCTCGGTTGCCTTTTTCAGCCTAGAAGTGAAAGTCCGTTCTGGATGAAAGTTCCGTGCGGATTTGGGGGCTAAATCGGAGTCGGGGTTACCAGCTGTGCAGATAAGAGGCACGGAGAAGGGAGCCATTGGAATGGCCCCATCTTGATTTGTATCCGCTTTTGTCTTCTAGCTGTTTCAGAAGCACAGGTATTCTTCACTCCGGAGCAGTGAATTGCGGGTCCTCTGGCCGTAACCTTGCCTTCAGTGAGGGTCATGGGGACTTGGAACAGTCCTCTGGACTTGGTTGGTAAAGTGCCTGTTTTTCCATGGAGCACAGCTTCAGTCTCCAGGCAGGAAGAGGTGGGCAGGTGCGTGTGGAGAACGTGACGAACGTGCAGAGTTTCGGCAAAGCGGAACTTCCAAGCCCTTCGATACCTTGGCAAGGTAAGCTACTTTCTCATCTCAGCATTTTTCTTGCCCTAGACTTCACTTGCTATGGCCTGCCACGCAATATTTCCAAAATATTTCCTCCTCTTGTCTCTCTCTGCCTCGCTTGTACACGGACTCTCTGGAAGGCTTGAGGCAAGGCCTGAATCTATGTCTTGGATGGTTTTGACCACTTGGGCTCGTCTGTGTTTGGAGGCTTCCATTGACATCTTCAGCCATAGCTTCCTTCCTTCTTTCTTCCTTTCTTTTTTTCTTCATTTCTTCCTTTCTTCCTTCCTTTCTTCCTTCCTTTCTTCCTTTCTTTCTTCCTTTCTTTCTTCCTTTCTTTCTTCCTTTCTTTCTTCCTTTCTTTCTTCCTTTCTTTCTTCCTTTCTTTCTTCTTTCTTCTTTCTTCCTCCCTTCCTCCCTTCCTCCCTTCTGCCTTTCCCTGCACCAACTAGGCCATTTCCACATCTCAACCAATTCTCAAATCTTCACAACCTTTGCCCATCCAAGGGGGACCAAGGCCAAAGGAAGCCCAAGCCTTGCAACAACATCACTCAGCAAACCTTTCCATGCCCTCCTTGCCGCGCCACTGGCACAGGGGTGACCTTCACAGCATCTCCTCCAAGTCTTACTTTGACAGCAGCACGTCTTCCTGCCAACATCTTCTGCACATTTGCTTCTCAACCTTGGTGCCCAGCAAGAAGCAAGACAGGAGAGGGCTCTTGTGCCCCCTGGGGCTTGCACCTCTGCTATGCCTTTGCTCTCTCCAGCTGGGCAAAAGCCTAGGCAAAAGAACTGGCCAGCTTACAAAGAGCAAAAAGCAAGAAGGCAAAAATCCCTGCGGCGGCCCTCTGGCTTCCAGCAGCTTCCCTAGCTTGCCAGTGGTGCCCAGGCTTGCGTCAGCTTGCCTGGTGTCAAGAGCCCGTCTCCAGGCCTCCCTGAGGCGCTGTGGTGCCACAGGGGAGCCTGGCTTCCAGTCACCTTCCACGCTGTCAACACAGCCAGCGTCTCCAGGGTGCCTGCCTGTGAGGCGGTGACAAGGCCGCCGTGTCACAATGGCCCCTGGCTTGGGCAAGCCCCAGCGTGCCAGCTGGCCCTTGGCTGCAGGAGCGGCTGGCTGGCTGGCTGGGAGCTCCTGCCCGGCCGGCGGCTGGGGGAGCAGCGGCAGTGCCAGTGTTGTGGCCCCTTCCTCGTGTGCCCAC
This sequence comes from Acanthornis magna, assembly GCA_036785705.1. Lineage (NCBI taxonomy): Eukaryota > Metazoa > Chordata > Aves > Passeriformes > Acanthizidae > Acanthornis > Acanthornis magna. The sequence continues at coordinate 53,427 of JAWUZG010000733.1, forward strand.
GAGGCCCGAGGCTGGCCCTGCCGCAGGCCTGGTGGCACGCAAGGCCCGCTGCTGTGAGGCCTTGGCTGTGCAGGTGACAGCGGTGTCCTGGCCTGCAGCAGGGCTGCTCCAGGCCGGGGGGGTGGGGAATGGGGTCCAGCTGGGGTGGGAAAGCGGCAGGGATGATCCCTTGGCCTGCACACTGTGCTGCAGCTGCCCGTGCCGCGGGAGACTGAGCCCCTGTGTGAGCGAGCGAGCGAGGGAAAGCAGGCAGCCCTCTGCAGCAAAGAGCCGGGGCCCTGCCGCCCCCCCAGCTCCCTGCAAAGGCCAGCTTGGGCAGCTTGGAGGCCAAAAGGCCAGCGGCAGGCAGTCTGCCGCTCCGACTTGTGTCTAGAGGTGAGGCAGAAATGTGCCATTTGGAGGGGGTGGGTGCCCCTTTCCTGCAGTCACAGCCACCCCGGGAGCACAGCCGGAGTTGGGCGGGGCACGGGGGGAGGGAAAGCTGGGGGGGTGGGAAGGAGCAGGCGGCGCAGCAAAGGCCCGCCCCGGCAAGAGGGCGGAATCATTGGCGAGTCGCTCCTGGAGGCGCTTGAAAGCCCAGGGGGGCGCTTGCCGATGGCAGGCAGGAGCCCGAGCGCTGCCAGGGTGGCAGCACAAAGGCTGGTCCTGCTCAATCGCCTGCCGGCGACCCTCGCACCTGCTGCCCCCGTGGCCTGCCCGAGCCCTCCCTCAGCGCGCCGCCTCCCCCGAGCATCCCGCAGGGGCGGCGGTGCCCACGCGCAGCCCCGGAAAGGCTGCATTTCCGGGCGCTGAGCGCTCCCGGCAGGCGGCCACTGGAAAGGGACTTTGCATGGCCGCCACTTCTCGGCCCCACGCCGAGCCCGCCCCGCTGCCGCTGCCGCTGCCGGGTCCGCGGCCCCGCTCCCGGGGGGGGGCCGTGTCCTCCAAGCGCCCTTTGCGTTTTTGGCTTGGCTGCTGCCGGCCGCCGTAGGCCACTGCTGCCGGCGGCAGCGCCGGCCGGCGGCCACGCCTCTGTAGCCATGGCAAGCCCCTCGCTCCGGGCCCGGCGGGGCCGAGCCCAGCCGAGCTTAGCCGGCATCGGGGTCCCCTCCCCGCCTCGGCCTCGTCCGCTTTGGCGGCTGCCAGGCAGCGGGGACAAGGACGGGCGGGGGCCGGCTTTCCACGAAGCCGGGACAGCAGCAGCTCTTGGCAGTGCCCCCTCCTCCTCCTGCGCGGGGGAGTTTTGGGAGTCACGGGAGAGAGCGGCAGGGGTGGGGGCAGGGAGGAGTGCCCCAAAATGCCCCAAAGCTTGTCCACGGCTGGCAGGGGGTGGGGGAAGGTGGAATCAGGACACAGCCGTGTCCCAGCAGCAGCTAGGTGCCCAGGCAGGGCCGGCACTGCGGCTGAGTGAAACAAGCGCTCCGAGCAAATTTGCCCCGCCCTGATGCCACAAGAAGCCCAGAGATGGGCTGGGGGCAGGCAAAGGGGCTGGCTGAGCCTTGCTTTTTTCCCCTTGCCTGCCACGAGAGAGCACCAAATGCACCTGCATGCCCTGTGGGGAGGGGGCTGTCCTGGAGCAGAGCCATTCTCCTGGC
>JAWUZG010000734.1:0-55000 GCA_036785705.1 Acanthornis magna
CAAGAAATGGGACAGGGAGAGGGGACAGGAAAAGTGACAGGGACAGGAAAAACGACAGAGAGAGGGACAGGGACGGGGACAGGACATGGGACAGGGATGGGGACAGGGACGGGGAAAGTGACAGAGAGAGGGACAGGGGACAGGGACAGGGGACAGGAAACGGGACAAGGGACAGGGGACAGGGATGGGACAGGGACAGGGACAGGGGACAGGAAATGGGACAAGGGACAGGGGACAGGCATGGGACAGGGATGGGGACAGCGACGGGGAAGTGACAGAGAGAGGGACAGGGGACAGACACAGGGGACAGGAAATGGGACAGGGACAGGGACAGGGGACAGGGATGGGACGAGGAAGGGACAAGGACAGGAAATGGCCCAGGAAAGGGGACAAGGGACAGGGGACAGCGGAGGGGCACACACGGGACAGCCACACCATGAGACACCCCCGTGTCCCCACCATGTCCCCTCCCCGCCTTTGTCCCCACCCCTCCCGTGTCCCCTCCCCCTCCGCCACCTCCTACCGGGGTCACCGCCGGCCAGGGCCACCAAAACCCCCGCGATCAGCGCCGCCGCGAGCCCCCCGAGGCCACCCATGGCCGATGTCGCCGTGGGGGTCGCGATGTCGCCGTGGGGGTCGCGGCGTCCCCGCTGGCCCCACCCGCGGCCCCAGTCCCGGCGCCAGCCAATCAGAGCGCTCCTTTGGCTGCGCGTCATCTGTTGCTAGGTAGAGGAGTGCCGAGCGCGGCGCGGCTGCGGTGACAGCGCGGCCACCGAGGGCCACGCGTGGGACATTGGGGGGGGGGGGGGGTCCCCGCGACCCCCACGCGAGATTTGGGGTTGGGGACATTCCCAAAGTCACCCGTGGGGTCGCGCGGTGACGTCATGGGGGTTAATGAGCGGCGCGGGGTTAATTAAGGGGAGCCGCGTGAGGATTCCCGAGAGTGTCGCGGACACGCGTGGGGACACCCCCGAGATTTTTTTGGGACCCCAAATTTCGCGTGGGTGCCCCCCAGCCCCATCTGACCCCCCCAGGGATTTCATGGGGACACCCCAGGAATGTCGCGGACACGCGTGGGGACACCCCGAGATTTTTGGGACCCCAAATTTCGCGTGGGTGACCCCCCCCAACAGGGACCCCCGTGGGTACCCCCACCCCATTCTGATCCCCCCAGGGATGCCCCGGGGACACCCCAGGAATGTCGCGGACACGCGTGGGGACACCCCCGGGATTTTTGGGACCCCAAATTCCCCGTGGGTGTCCCCCAGCCCCATCTGACTACCGCAGGGGTGGCACGGGGACATCCCGGGAATGTCACGGACCCGCGTGGGGACACCTCGAGATTTTTGGGACCCCCAAATTTTGCGTGGGTGACCCTCCCCACCCTAACACGGACCCCCGTGGGTGCCCCCCACACTCTTCTGACCCCCCGAGGAGTGGCACGGGACATCCCAGAAATGTCACGGACACGCGTGGGGACACCCCCCGGGATTTTTGGGACCCCAAATTCCGCGTGGGTGTCCCCCAGCCCCATCTGACCCCCCCAGGGGTGGCATGGGGACATCCCGGGAATGTGACGGACACGCGTGGCGACACCCCCGGGATTTTTGGGACCCCAAATTCCGCGTGGGTGACCCCCCCACCCTAACACGGACACTCGTGGGTGACACCCCACCCGATCTGATCCCCCCAGGAGTGGCACGGGGATATCGCAGGAATGTCGCGGACACGCGTGGGGACACCCCTGGAATTTTGGGACCCCCAAATTCCCCGTGGGTGCCCTTCCCCACCCTAACACGGACACCCGTGGGTGACACCCCCCCACCCCATCTGACCCCCCCCCAAGGATTCCATGGGGACACCCCAGGAATCTCGCGGACACGCGTGGGGACACCCCTGGAATTTTTGGGACCCCCAATTCCCCGTGGGTTCCCCCCCCACCCTAACACGGACCCCCGTGGGTGCCCCCCACCCTACTTAACCCCCAAAGGGGACATCCCAGGAATGTCGCCGACCCCCGTGGGGACACCCCCGGGATTTTTGGGACCCCAAATTCCCCGTGGGTTCCCCCCCCCACCCTAACACGGACCCCCGTGGGTGCCCCCCACCCTACTTAACCCCCAAAGGGGACACCCCAGCAATGTCGCGGACACGAGTGGAGACACCTCCGGGATTTTTGGGACCCCAAATTTCGCGTGGGTGTCCCCCACCCCCATATAACAGCCCCAGGAGTGGCAGAGGGACACCCCAGGAATGTCGCCGACCCCCGTGGGGACACCCCCGGGATTTTTGGGACCCCGAATTCCCCGTGGGTGACCCCCCCCACCCTAACACGGACCCCCGTGGGTGCCTCCCACCCTACTTAACCCCTAAAGGGGACACCCCAGGAATGTCGCCGACCCCCGTGGGGACACCCCCGGGATTTTTGGGACCCCCAATTCCCCGTGGGTTCCCCCCCCACCCTAACACGGACCCCCGTGGGTGCCTCCCACCCTACTTAACCCCCAAAGGGGACACCCCAGCAATGTCGCGGACACGCGTGGGGACACCCCTGGAATTTTTGGGACCCCGAATTCCCCGTGGGTTCCCCCCCCCCCACCCTAACACGGGCCCCCGTGGGCGCCCCCCCAACGCTGCAGCGCAGCCGCACTGCGCATGCGCGCGGCGCTAGGACCCCGCGGAGCTTTTCCCGCCACGCGAGGGGGGGGCCATGAATGGGGGCCCGTGGGAGCCGCGGGGGAGCCACGTGACAGCGGGGAGCCAATCAGCGGGCGGGTGACGTAGCGCGTGGCTCCCTTTTCTGCCCCGGGATGGTTTTTTTTATCTTTTTTGCCCCCAGGCCGGGGTTTTTTTGGGGCGGGAGGCCCTGGGGGGGAGCGGAGAGGGGGCGGATGAAGCGGGGCCGAGCTCGGGGGTCGCGGCCCAAGGCGGGGGCGCCTCAGGTGAGTGACATGGGGGGGGCGGCCTCGCCCTGCCCCCCCCCACGGAGGCGCGGAGGCGGGGAGGTCACGTGACGGCGGCGCGCTGTCAATCACTCCCCGTCCCGCCCCCGCCGCTGGGAGGCAGCCAATGGGAAGGCGCGGCGGCGGTGATTGACAGCGGGGCGGGGCGGCTTTGTGCGCGCGGCGGGGGCGGCGGTTTGGGGCGAAAAGCGCCATGTTTGGGTGTTCGCGCGGGGGCGGCGGCGGGCGCGGCCCCAAGTGCTGTGTCACGGTGGTGGTGGTGGTGGGGGGGGGGGGAAGGGAAGCGGACGCCACACGGAGCCACCCGTGTCCTGCGAGCCCGTGCAGCGGGGGAGGGGGGAGCTCGGGAAGGACGCGACCCCTCCCCGTGCGCGGAGGGCGAAGGGGGTCGGGGGGTCCCGCAGGGGGAGAGGACGTTGATCCCTCGCCCATGGGCGCAGAGGGGGTTCGGGGCCCCCCGGGGTTGGGGGGTGAGGGGGGGGTGGGGGGGGGGAGCAGCGGCGTTTCGGGCCTTCAGCGGGGCTGGCGGCCGCGGCAGCCGCGTGTCCGTGGGGGTTGTCGCCCCCCGCGCGTGGTCAGGGAAAGGCTGGCGCGTCCCGAGCGCCCGTGGACACCGCGGGGCGCGGGGGCGACGCGGTGCGTGGCGGCTCGGGGGGGGGGCGGTGGGGGGGGTGCGGGGGTTAACGGTGGCTTGAGGCCCGGGCGAGCACCGCGAGGGGGGTGAGGCCCGGCGGGGGAGCGCCCCCGGGGCTCGCTGCGGCCGAAGAGCGACAGGGAAAGCGGCGGGTCCGGCCCGCAGCGGCCGCGCTCATTGTCCGGCCGCGGCCACCGCCGCCATTCAAGATGGCGCCGGCCGGCCCCTTCTTCCTCCTTCACCCCCCCCCGGGCGCCGCCGCCAATCGGCGGCTGCGCCCGCCCCCCGCGTGACCCGCGGGCCAATCAGCGCGCGGCGGGGACCCGCGCCGGCCAATCAGCGCCGAGAGCGCCCCGCGCGTGTGTTGAGGCGCCGGGCGGAAGGGCGGGAGGGGCGGGGAGCCGGGCCGGTGATTGACGCGGCGCTCGGCCAATCGGAGCGGCGGGCCCCGCGTGCCTCCGCCCAATGAGGCCGCGGCGGGGCGGGGCGGGGAGGCCGGGTGACGTCAGCGCGCTCGGCGGCCAATGGCGAGGCGGGTCGCGTCTATATAAGGGCGGGCGGGGGCAGGCCGAGCGGCGCCATTTCGCGGGGACGAAGGGACGGAGCGGGTCGGGCCCGGCGCGCACGGGGGGCGGCCCCAACTCGGCTCCATCCCCCGCCTCCGCCGTCCCGGAGGGCTCCGGGACCCTCCCCGGACCCTCCCCGGCCTCCGCAGCGACCCCTGCCTGCGGCCACCGGCGGCGAGGGGCCGCCTCCGCCCGGCTTCTTCCACCACCTTCCTCCCGCCCCCCCTCCCCCCCCCCCTTTCTCCGCTTCCCTCAAGCCCTCAGCGAGCCAAGATGGAGCGCGGCCGCTGAGATCCCGCCGGGGGCCCGATATCCGCCGTCATCCGCCGCTCCGACCGCGGCTCCGCTCCTCTCTCCGCCCGCCCGCGGCCGCCGCCGGTTCGCAGCGACTCGGCCAGGGTTGTATCGAGCGCATCGCGCCGGGTTCGGGGGCTCCGCCGAGGCTCCGAAGAAGGGACCCCCCCCCCTCCTTCTTTCCTTCCTTCCTTCCTTCCCCCGGCCCCCGTTACATCCCCTCAGAGCGCGCCGCCATTTTCGCCGCGCCCGCGGATGTGAGGCCGCGTTAAGTTCCCGGGACCTCCACCGCCGCTGCCGCCGCTTGAGGAGCACGAAAAGGGGAGGGGGCTCCCGGCAAGACCCCCCTCCCCGACCGTCGGGGATGCGCTGACGGTGGGGGGGCCCCCACCGGGCCGGGAGCGGCGAAGCTTTGGCCGGGCAAAGTGGGGGGCTCGTCGGAGGAGACGGCGGGAGGAGGAGGAGGAGGAGGAGGAGGAGGAGACGAAGGCCGGCCGGGCCCGCGGGCCTCGTTCGGAGCCGCCGGGATGTTGCAGAATGTGAATCCCCAGAGCAAGTAGGTCCTGGCGCCGTGGGGATTTGGGGGACACGCGGTTTTTTGGGGTTTTTTTTTTTGGGTGGGGGGGAGAAATCGGGAGGGTTTTGGGGGTTTCGCCGTGAGGGGAGAGGGTGCGGCCTGTGAGCGGTGTGGGGTTGGGGCCGCGAGGGTGACAAGTGTGGGAACCCCGAGTTGTGGTGGTGTCACCTCCACGCTGTCATGGGGATATTTTGGGACCCCCAAATTCTGGCAGTGTCACTGTGCGAACCCCAAGCTGTGGCATTGTTTGTAACCCCCAGGCTGTGACAGTGACATTGGGACCCCCAAATTGTGGTGGTGTCACCCTCAGACTGTGATGGGGACATCTGGGGAGTCTCAGGTTGTGACAATGATTTTGGCACCCCCAAACTGTGGCAGTGTCACTGTGGGACCTCCAAATCTTGGCAGTGTCACCCCCAGGCTGTGACAGTGACATTGGGACCCTCAAATTGTGACAGTGTCACCCCCAGGCTGTGACAATGACTTTGGGACCCCCACATTGTAGCAGTGTCACTGTGGGATCTCCAGGCTGTGACAGTGACATTGGGACCCCCAAATTGTGACAGGGACGCTGTGGGACCCCCAAAGTGTGGTGGTGTCACCCTCAGAATGTGATGGGGACATCTGGGGAGTCCCAGGCTGTGACAATGATTTTGGGACCCCCAAATTGTGGCATTGTTTGTCACCCCTAGGCTGTGACAGTGACATTGGGGACCCTCAAATTGTGGCAGTGTCACTGTGGGAGGCCCAAACTGTGACAGTGACATTGGGACCCCCAAATTATGGTGATGTGTGTCACCCCAAAACTGTGACAATGATGTTTAGGGACCCCGAATTGTGGCAGTGTCACCCCAGGCTGTGACAGTGACATTTAGGGTCCCCAAATTGTGCTTGTGTCACCGCCAGGCTATGACAATGACATTTGGGACCCCCACATTGTGACAGTGTCACCCCCAGGCTGTGACAGTGACATTGGAACCCCCAAATTGTGACAGGGACACTGTGGGATCCCCAAATTGTGGCAGTGTCACCCTCAAACTGTGATGGGGACATCTGGGGAGTCCCAGATTGTGACAATGATTTTGGCACCCCTAAATGGTGGTATTTTTTGTCACCCCCAGGCTGTGACAGTGACACTGTGGGACCCCCAGACTGCGGCAGTGTCACTGTGGGTACCCCAAATTTTGGGAGTGTCACCCCCAGGGTTTTAACAATGACATTTAGGGACCCCAAATTGTGGCAGGGTCACTGTGGGACCCCCAGGCTGTGACAGTGACATTGGGGACCCCCAAATTGTGGCAGTGCCACTCTGGGACCGCCAGGCTGTGACAGTGACATTTGGGGACACCAGATTTTGGCAGTGTCACCCCTCCACTGCGATGGGGACATTTGGGGATTCCCAGGCTGTGACAATGGCTTTGGCACCCCCAAATTGTGACAGGGACACTGTGGGACCCCCAAATTGTGGCAGTGTCACCTTCAGACTGTGACAGTGACATTGGGACCCCCACATTGTGGCACTGACATTGGGAACCCCCAAATTGTGACAGTGACACCGTGGGACCCCCAGGCTGTGACAGTGACGTTTGAGACCGCCAGACTGTGGTAGTGTCACTGTGGGTACCCCAAATTTTGGGAATGTCACCCCCAGGGTTTTAACAATGAAATTTAGGGACCCCAAATTGTGGCAGGGTCACTCTCACACTGTGATGGGGACATCTGGGGACTCCCAGGCTGTGACAATGGCTTTGGGAGCCCCAAATTGTGGCACTAACATTGGGACCCCCAAATCTTGGCAGTGTCACCCCCAGGCTGTGACAATGACATTGGGACCCCCAAATTGTGGCAGTGTCACCCCCAGGCTGTGACAGTGACACTGGGGACCCCAAATTTTGGCAGTGTCACCCCCAGGCTGTGACAGTGACATTGGGACCCCCAGATTTTGGCAGTGTCACCCCCAGGCCGTGACAGTGACATTGGGGACCCCCAAATTGTGACAGTGTCACCCCCAGGCTGTGACAGTGACATTGGGACCCCCAAATTGTGACAGTGTCACCCCCAGGCTGTGACAGTGACATTGGGACCCCCAAATTGTGACAGGGACACTGTGGGACCCCCAAATTGTGGTGGTGTCACCCTCAGAGTGTGATGGGGACATCTGGGGACTCCCAGGTTGTGACAATGGCTTTGGGACCCCCAGATTTTGGCAGTGTCACCCCCAAGGCTGTGACAGTGACGTTGGGACCCCCAAATTGTGGTGGCGTCACCCCCAAAGCTGTGACAGTGACGTTGGGACCCCCAGGCTGCGACAGTGACATTTGGGGACCCCCAAACTGAGCAGTGTCACCCCCAGGCTGTGACAGGGACACTGTGGGACCCCAAATTGTGGCAATGTTTGTCACCCTCAGGCTGTGACAGTGACGTTGGGACCCCCAAATTGTGGCAGTGTCACCCCCAGGCTGTGACGGTGACATTTGGGGACTCCCAGGCTGTGACAGGGACACTGTGGCACCCCTGAATTGTGACAATGACATTTGGGACCCCCAAATTGTGGCAGTGTTGCTGTGGGACCCCCAAATTGTGGCAGTGTCACCCCCAGGCTGTGACGATGACATTTAGGGACCCCAAATTTTGGAAGTGTCACCCCCAGGGTGTGACAGTGACACTGTGGGACCCCAAATTGTGATAGGGACATTTGGGGACCCACAAACTGTGGCAGTGTCACCCCCAGGCTGTGATAATGACGTTTGGGGACCTGAAATTGTGGCAGTGTCACCCCCAATGCGTGATAATGACATTTAGGGACCCAAAATTTTGGAAATGTCACCTCCAGGCTGTGACAATGATGTTTAGGGACCCCAAATTTTGGGAGTGTCACCGCCAGGCTGTGACAGTGACATTTAGGGACCCAAAATTGTGATAGGGACATTCGGGGACCCCCAAACTGTGGCAGTGTCATTCTCAGACTGTGACAGTGACATTTAAGGACCCCAAATTGTGACATTGTCACTCTCAGGCTGTGAGAGTGACATTGGGACCCCGAAATTGTGGCAGTGTCACCCCCAATGTGTGGCAACGACATTTAGGGACCCAAAATTGTGGCGGTGTCACCCCCAGGCTGTGACCGTGACATTTAGGGACCCCAAATTTTGGAAGTGTCAGCCCCAGGGTGTGACAGTGACATTAGGGACCCAAAATTGTGATAGGGACATTCGGGGACCCACAAACTGTGGCAGTGTCACCCACTAGATGTGACAATGACGTTTGGGGACCTGAAATTGTGGCAGTGTCACCCCTAATGTGTGGCAATGATATTTAGGGACCCCAAATTTTGGCAATGTCACCCCCAGGCTGTGACAATGACATTTAGGGACCCCAAATTTTGGAAGTGTCACCCCCAGGCTGTGACAGTGACATTTGGGGACCCCAAATTGTGGCAGTGTCACCCCCAATGTGTGACAATGACATTTAGGGACCCGAAATTGCGGCATTGTCACCCTCAGGCTGTGACAGTGACATTGGGCCCCCCAAATTTTGGAAGTGTCACCCCCAATGTGTGACAGTGACATTTGGGGACCCCAAATTGTGGCAGTGTCACCCCCAATGTGTGACAGTGACATTTAGGGACCCCAAATTTTGGAAGTGTCATTCCCAAACTGTGATAGTGACGTTAAGGACCCCGAAATTGTGGCAGTGTCACCCCCGAACTGTGACAATGACATTTAGGGACCCCAAATTGTGGCGGTGTCACCGCCAGGTTGTGACAGTGACATTTGGGGACCCCAAATTTTGGGAGTGTCACTGCCAGGCTGTGACAATAACATTTAAGGACCCCAAACTGTGGCAATGTCACCCCCAGACTGTGACAGTGACATTTGGGGACGTTTGGGGACAATCCTGGGGTCACCTGGGGGTCACCGCAGGGAAAAGGAGGTGGGGGGGAGGGGACATCCCCATTTTGTGTCCCCAAATCTTTGGGATTGGTGTCCTGGGATCCCCAAATCTTTGGGATTGGATTTTTGGGGTTCCCAAATTTTTGGGATTCGTGTCCTGGGGGTTCCGAAATCCTTGGATCCCCCAAATCTTTGGGACTGGAGTCCTGGGGGTCCCAAATCCTTGGGATTTACGTCCTGGGGATCCCAAATTTTTGGGATTGGATTTTTGGGGTTCCCGAATCCTTGGGATTGGTGTCTTGGCGATCCCAAATCTTTAGGATTGGTGTCCTGGGGATCCCAAATCCTTGGATCCCCCAAATTTTTGGGATTGGTGTCCTCGGGATCCCCAATCTTTGGGATTGGTGTCCTGGGGGGTCCCCAAATCCTTGGATGCCCCAAATCTTTGGGATTGAAATTCTGGGGATCCCAAATCCTTGGGGTTGAAATCCTGTGGATCTCAAAATTTTTGGGATTGGTGTCCTGGGGATCCCAAATCTTTGGGATTGGATTTTTGGGGTTCCCAAATCCTTGGGATTGGTGTCTTGGGGATCCCAAATTTTTAGGATTGGTTTCTCAAGGATCCCAAGTCTTTGGGATTGGTGTCCTGGGGGTCCCAAATCCTTGGGATTTATGTCCTGGGGGTCCCAAAATTTTAGGATTGGTGTCCTGGGGATCCCAAATCCTTGGATCCCCCAAATCTTTGGGATTGGTTTCCTAAGGATCCCAAATTTTTGGGATTGGTGCCCTGGGGATCCCAAATCTTTAGGATTAGTGTCCTGGAGATCCCCAAATTTTTGGGATTGCTGTCCTGAGGATCCCCGAATCTTCGGGATTGGTTTCCCAAGGATCCCAAATCTTTAGGATTGGTGTCCTGGGGGACCCAAAATTTTAGGATTAGTGTCCTGGGGGTCCCAAATCCTTGAGATTTATGTCCTGGGGATCCCAAATCCTTGGGATTGGTGTCCTGGGGATCCCAGATTTTTGGGGTTGTTTTTTTTGGAGTCCCCAAATTCTTGGGATTGGTGTCCTGGGGATCCCAAATCTTTGGAATTGGTGTCCTGGGGGTCCCCAAATCCTTGGATCCCCCAAATCTTTGGGATTGGTGTCCTGAGGATCTCAAAATTTTAGGATTGGTGTCCTGAGGATCCCCAAATATTTAGGATTGGTTTCTCAAGGATCCCAAATCTTTGGAATTGGTGTCTTGGGGGTCCCCAAATCCTTGGATGCCCCAAATCTTTGGGATTGAAATCCTGGGAATCCCAAAGCCTTGGGGTTGAAATCCTGTGGATCTCAAAATTTTTGGGATTCGTGTCCTGGGGGTCCTAAATCCTTGGGATTTATGTCCTGGGGATCCCAAATTTTTGGGGGTGGTATTTTGGGAGTCCCCAATTTTTTGGGATTGGTGTCCTGGGAGGTCCCCAAATCCTTGGATGCTCCAAATCTTTAGGATTGAAATTCTGGGGATCCCAAATCCTTGGGGTTGAAATCCTGTGGATCTCAAAATTTTTGGGATTGGTGTCTTGGGATCCCAAATTTTTAGGATGGGTTTCTCAAGGATCCCAAGTCTTTGGGATTGGTGTCCTGGGGGTCCCAAATCCTTGAGATTTATGTCCTGGGGATCCCAAATCCTTGGGATTGGTGTCCTGGGGATCCCAGATTTTTGGGGTTGTTTTTTTTGGAGTCCCCAAATTCTTGGGATTGGTGTCCTGGGGATCCCAAATCTTTGGGATTGGTGTCCTGGGGGTCCCCAAATCCTTGGATCCCCCAAATCTTTGGGATTGGTGTCCTGAGGATCTCAAAATTTTAGGATTGGTGTCCTGAGGATCCCCAAATATTTAGGATTGGTTTCTCAAGGATCCCAAATCTTTGGAATTGGTGTCTTGGGGGTCCCCAAATCCTTGGATGCCCCAAATCTTTGGGATTGAAATCCTGGGAATCCCAAAGCCTTGGGGTTGAAATCCTGTGGATCTCAAAAATTTTGGGATTGGTGTCCTGGGGGTCCTAAATCCTTGGGATTTATGTCCTGGGGATCCCAAATTTTTGGGGGTGGTATTTTGGGAGTCCCCAAATTTTTGGGATTGGTGTCCTGGGGGTCCCCAAATCCTTGGATCCCCCAAATCTTTGGGATTGAAATCCTGGGAATCCCAAAGCCTTGGGGTTGAAATCCTGTGGATCTCAAAATTTTTGGGATTGGTGTCCTGGGGATCCCAAATTTTTGGGGTTGGTGTCCTGGGGGGTCTCAAATCCTTGGGATTTATGTCCTGGGGATCCCAAATTTTTTGGGTTGGTGTTTTGGGAGTCCCTAAATTCTTAGGATTGGTGTCCTGGGGGTCCCCGAAATCCTTGGATCCCCCAAATCTTTGGGATTGGTGTTCTGGGATCCCCAAATCCTTGGGATTGGATTTTTGGGGTTCCCAAATCCTTGGAATTGGTGTCTTGGGGATCCCAAAATTTTAGGATTGGTGTCCTGAGGATCCCCACATATTTAGGATTGGTTTCCCAAGGATTCCAAATCTTTGGAATTGGTGTCCTGGGGATCCCTAAATCCTTGGGATTGGTGTCCTGGGGGACCCCAAATCCTTGGATCCCCCAAATCTTTGGGATTGAAATCCTGGGAATCCCAAAGCCTTGGGGTTGAAATCCTGTGGATCTCAAAATTTTTGGGATTGGTGTCCTGGGGGTCCCAAATCCTTGGGATTTGTGTGCTGGGGATCCCAGATTTTTGGGGTTGATGTTTTGGGAGTCCCCAAATTCTTGGGATTGGTGTCCTGGGGGTCCCCGAAATCCTTGGATCCCCCAAATCTTTGGGATTGGTGTCCTGGGATTCCCGAATCTTTGGGATTGGATTTTTGGGGTTCCCAAATCCTTGGGATTGGTGTCCTGAGGATCCCCAGATATTTAGGATTGGTTTCTCAAGGATCCCCAAATTTTTAGGATTGGTTTCTCAAGGATCCCAAATCTTTGGGATTGGTGTCCTGGGGGTCCCCAAATCCTTGGATCCCCCAAATCTTTGGGACTCGATTCTTGGGGTTCCCAAATTCTTGGGATTGGTGTCCTGGGGATCCCAAATTTTTGGGGTTGGTGTTTTGGGAGTCCTCAAATTCTTGGGGTTGGTGTCCTGGGGATCCCAAATCCTTGGGATTTATGTCCTGGGGATCCCAAATTTTTGGGGTTGGTGTCCTGGGGGTCCCCAAATCCTTGGATCCCCCAAATCTTTGGGATTGGTGTCCTGAGGATCCCAATTTTTTGGGATTGGTGTCCTGGGGGTCCCCAAATTTTTAGGATTGGTTTCTCAAGGATCTCAAATCTTTGAGATTAGTGTCCTGAGGATCCCAAATTTTTGGGATTGGTGTCCTGGAGATCCCCAAATTTTTGGGATTGGTGTCCTGGGGGTCCCCAAACCCTTGGATCCCCCAAATTTTTGGGATTGGTGTTCTAAAGATCCCAAATTTTTGGGATTTATGTCCTGGGGATCCCAAATCCTTGGGATTGGGTTCCCAAATCTTTGGGATTTGTGTCCCAAGGATCGATTTGGGATCCCCCAAATCCTTTTCGTCATTATCCCAAACATCTTTATTCGTTCAGTGTTTTTCCCGAGGTTTTCCATCGAATTTTAGGATTTTCAGATTCCTTCTCCTCGTTCCCAAATCCCAATCGTGTCCCTAAAATCCGAAATTTTCCCATAAATCGATGCAATTCCTGAGATTTTATGGCTGAAGTTCTTGGGATTTTATGGTTGGAATTTCTCAGATTTTAGAGTTGGAATTTTTGGGATTTTATGGCTGGAATTCTTGGGATTTTATGGTTGGAATTTTTGGGATTTTAGAGCTGGAATTTCTCAGATTTTTTGGTTGGAATTTTTAGGATTTTAGAGCTGGAATTTCTCAGATTTTTTGGTTGGAATTGTTGGGATTTTATGGTTGGAATTCCTGGGGTTTTATGGCTTGAATTTTTGGGATTTTATGGTTGGAATTTTTGGGATTTTATGGCTGGAATTTCTCAGATTTTATGGCTGGAATTTTGGGATTTTATGGTTGGAATTTTTGGGGATTTTATGGCTGGAATTCTTGGGATTTTATGGTTGGAATTCCTGGGATTTTGTGGCTGGAATTTTTGGGATTTTACGGCTGGAATTTTTTGGATTTTATGGTTGGAATTTTTTGGATTTTATGGTTGGAATTCCTGGGATTTTATGGCTGGAATTTTTGGGATTTTATGGTTGGAATTTCTCAGATTTTAGAGTTGGAATTTTTTTGGGATTTTATGGCTGGAATTCCTGGGATTTTATGGCTGGAATTTTGGGATTTTATGGCTGAATTTTTTGGATTTTAGAGCTGGAATTTCTCAGATTTTTTGGTTGGAATTCCCGAGGGTCAAGGGTCAAAATTCCTGGAAATTTGTGGGAAAAATTTTGGGGATTTTACGGCCGAAATTCCCAGAGTTTCGTGACCCAAATCCACCGAAATTCCCAAGGGTTCGTGGCCAAAATCGTTGGGAATTTTTGGTTGAGATTTCCTTGAGTTCGCGACCGAAATTCCCAGGATTTCGTGGCCAAATCCTCGGGAATTTTTCCCTGAAATTCCCAGGATTTTGGGACCCAAATCCTCAGGAATTTTTCCCTGAAATTCCCAGGATTTTGGGACCCAAATCCTCAGGAATTTTTGCCTGAAATTCCCAGGATTTTGTGGTCAAATCCTCAGGAATTTTTGCCTGAAATTCCCAGGATTTCATGGCTGAAATTTTCAGGATTTCACGGCGAAATTCCCGTGGGAAATTCTCCAAAAATTGGAGATTTTTTTAAACCAGAATTGGCAATTTTAGAATCGATTTTAGGAGCGATTTTTGCTACGATTTCAATTCTTTCTAGGAACTTTTTCTGGAAATTTCAGGAACTTTTTCCCCAATATTTTCCCTATTATTTCCCCTAATTTTTTCGCGATTTCAACCACGATTTCAGTTCTTTCCAGGAAATTTTTCCGTGAATTCCAGCAACATTTTCCCAGATATTTTCCCAATACTTCCCCAATTTTTTCACAATTTCCGCCACAATTTCAGCTTCTTCCGGGAACTTTTTCCGGGAATTACAGGAACATTTTCCCCAATATTTCCCCTAATTTTTTCTTGGTTTTTTGTTCTATTTTCAGGATTCTGGGGGAGGGCAACACCGCCCTCCACACCGCCCTGAGGCCCAAATGCTCAGGAATTTTTGGCTGAAATTCCCAGGATTTCGTGGCCAAATCCTCAGGAATTTTTCCTCGAAATTCCCAGGATTTCACAGCCAAAATTCCCATGGGGAATCCCATGAAAATGAGAATTTTTGGGTCAGAATTAGCAATTTTAGAATCGATTTTGTGAGCGATTTCCGCCACGATTTCAGCTTTTTCTGGGAATTTTTTCTGGGAATTCTGAGAGCTTTTCGTCCAATATTTCCCTTAACGTTTTCCTTAATTTTTTTGTCATTTCAGCCACGGTTTAAGTTCTTCCAGAGATTTTTTTCTGGGAATTCCGAGAACTTTTTCCTCAATATTTTCCTAATATTTCCCCAAATTTTTTCTCAATTTCCGTCACGATTTTCAGCTCCTTCTGGGAATTTTTTCTGGGAATTCCAAGTACTTTTTCCTTATATTTTCCCTAATACTTCCCCTAATTTTTTTTTATCATTTCAGCCACAATTTGAGCTCTTTCCTGGAATTATTTCTAGGAATTTCGGGAAGTTTTTCCATAATATTTCTCCTAATTTTTTTGCGATTTCAGCCGCAATTTCAGTTCTCTCCGGGAATTTTTTCTGGGAATTCCGAGAACTTTTTCCCCAGTGTTTCCCCTAATATTTCCCTAATTTTTTTGTGATTTCAATTCCTTCCAGAATTTTTTTCTGGGAATTCCAGGAACATTTTCCCCAATATGTCTCCTAATTTTTTCGTGATTTCCGCCACGATTTCAGCTCTTTTCAGGAATTTTTTCCGGGAATTTCAGGAACTTTTTCCCTAATATTTCCCCTAATTCTTTTCACTTTTTCAGCCACAATTTCAGTTGCGATTTCTGTTCTTTCCCCGAATTTTTTCTGGGAATTTCAGGAACATTTTCCTCCAATATTTTCCCTAATATTTCTCTTAACTTTTTCGCTATTTCAGTCACAATTTCAACTCTTTCTGGGATCTTTTTCTGGGAATTTCAGGAACTTTTTTCCTGATATTTTCCCTAGTATTTCCCCTAATTTTTTCGCGATTTCAACCACGATTTCAGCTTTTTCCAGGAAATTTTTCCGTGAATTCCAGCAACATTTTCCCAGATCTTTTCCCAATGCTTCCCCAATTTTTTCACAATTTCCGCCACAATTTCAGCTTCTTCCGGGAACTTTTTCCGGGAATTTCAGGAACACTTTCCCCGATATTTCCCCTAATTTTTTCCTGTTTTTTGTTATATTTTTAGGATTCTGGGGGAGGGCAACACCGCCCTCCACACCGCCCTGAGGCCCAAATCCTCAGGAATTTTTGGCTGAAATTCCCAGGATTTTGGGACCCAAATCCTCAGGAATTTTTCCTTGAAATTCCCAGGATTTCACAGCCAAAATTCCCATGGGGAATCCCACGAAAATGAGAATTTTTGGGTCAGAATTAGCAATTTTAGAATCGATTTTGTGAGCGATTTCCGCCACGATTTCAGCTTTTTCTGGGAATTTTTTCTGGGAATTCCGAGAGCTTTTCGTCCAATATTTCTCTTAACGTTTTCCTTAATTTTTTTGTTATTTCAGCCATGATTTAAGTTCTTTCAGGGAATTTTTTCTGGGAATTCCGAGAACTTTTTCTTCAATATTTCCCTTAATATTCCCCCTAATTTTTTCACGATTTCCGCCACGATTTCAGTTGTTTCCGGGAATTTTTCCCTCGAGTTCCAGAAACATTTTTCCTAATTTTTTTCCAATTTTTTCTCATTTTTGCAGGATTCTGGGGGAGGGCAACACCGCCCTCATGGCCCTGGCCACGGACTCGACTCCCGGCAAACGAATCCGCAAACCTTCTCTGCTCTACGAAGGTTTCGAGAGCCCCACGGTTGCCTCGGTGGCCTCGCTGGCTGCCCCGCAGAGCAATCCTCCACCTCCGGAAGTTTCCAATCCCAAAAAACCAGGCAGGGTCACCAATCAGCTCCAGTACCTGCACAAGGTGGTGATGAAAGCTCTGTGGAAGCATCAGTTCGCGTGGCCTTTCCGTCAGCCTGTGGACGCCGTCAAGTTGGGGCTTCCTGTGAGTTTATTTCAATTTTCTAAAACTTTTAAAAATCGTTTTAGGGTTTTCTTTTCGTTTTTGGGGTTGTTTTTGTTGATGAAGACCCTGTGGAAGGGTTAGTTCACGTGGACGTCATCAAATTGGGGCTGTCAGAAAGTGTCGTTTTGATTTTTTGGAGGGATTTTTTGCAATTTTTTGAAATTTTGGGGATTTTTTGAAGGTTTTTTTAGAATTTTTTGAGGATTTTTCTTTGAGTTTTGGGTGTTGTTTTGGAGTTTTCCTTTGGTTTTCGGGGATTTTTTGGTGACGAAAGCTCTGTGGAAGCATCAGTTCGCGTGGCCTTTCCGTCAGCCTGTGGACGCTGTCAAGTTGGGGCTTCCTGTGAGTTTTTATTAATTTTTTAAATTTTTAAAAATTATTTGGGGAGTTTGGGGATTTTTTTGTAATTTTTTGGGTTTTTTAAGAGGAATTTTGGGGATTTTTGGGTTTTTTTTAAAAATTTTTTGGCATTTTTTGGCGCTTTTTGGTGGTGAAAGGTGTCCGGAAGCATCAGTTCATGTAGACACAGTCAAGTTCGGGTTCCCATTCGGTTTTTTTCGGGGGCTTTCTGGGATTTTTGGAAATTTTTTGGGATTTTTTGAGGATATTTTTGCAATTTTTTGAGAATTTTTTGGGATTTTTGGAGTTTTTTGTAATTTTAATTTGGTTTTCGGGGATTTTTTGGGTGATGAAAGTTTTGTGGAAGAATTAGTTCATGTGGTCGCTGTCGAGTTTGGGCTGCAGGTAAGTTTTTGTGGATTTTTTTTGGTTTATTTTGGGATTTTTTAGGATTTTTTGGAAAGTTTTTAGGATTTGTGGCTGTTTTTTGGGGGATTTTTGAGGATTTGGGGTTGTTTTTGGTGATGAAAGCTCTCTGGAAGCATCAGTTCGCGTGGCCTTTCCGTCAGCCTGTGGACGCCGTCAAGTTGGGGCTTCCTGTGAGTTTTTTAAAATTATTTTCATTTTTTTGGGGATTTTTTGGGGTTTTTTTGGGATTTCTTTGGGTTTTGTTGGGATTTTTTAGCGTTTTCTCGGCGTTTTTTGGTGGTGAAAGTTCGCGTGGCCTTCCCGCCAGCCCTTGGACGCTGTCAAATTTGGGCTCCCGGTAGGTTTTTCTTGATTTTCTTAGATTTTTGGGGGGTTTTGGGGTTTCTCGAGGAATTTTTGGGGATTTTTTGGGACTTTTTTGGTGGCAAAAGTATCGTGTAAGGATCAATCCGCGTGGCTTTGCTGTCAACGCGTGGACGGCGTCACGTTGGAGCTCCTGGTAAGTTTTTAAAGTTTTTTTTTTATTATTTTTTTAGGGTTATTTTGGGATTTTTGTGGATTTTTGGGGCTGTTTTGAAGATTTTTTTTGGATTTTTTGAGGATTTTTGGCGAGTTTTTGGGTGGATTTTTGAGGATTTGGGGTTGTTTTTGGTGCTGAAAGCTCTCTGGAAGCATCAGTTCGCGTGGCCTTTCCGTCAGCCTGTGGACGCCGTCAAGTTGGGGCTTCCTGTGAGTTTTTTTAAATTATTTTCATTTTTTTTTGGGGATTATTTGGGTTTTTTTTGGGATTTTTTTGGGATTTTTGGAGATTTTTTGTAATTTTAATTTGGTTTTCGGGGATTTTTTGGGTGATGAAAGTTTTGTGGAAGAATTAGTTCATGTGGTCGCTTTCGAGTTTGGGCTGCAGGTAAGTTTTTATGGATTTTTTTGGGTTTATTTTGGGATTTTTTAGGATTTTTTGGAAAGTTTTTAGGATTTGTGGCTGTTTTTTGGGGGATTTTTGAGGATTTGGGGTTGTTTTTGGTGATGAAAGCTCTCTGGAAGCATCAGTTCGCGTGGCCTTTCCGTCAGCCTGTGGACGCCGTCAAGTTGGGGCTTCCTGTGAGTTTTTAAAAATTATTTTCATTTTTTTTGGGATTATTTGGGACTTTTTTGGGATTTTTTTGGGTTTTGTTGGGATTTTTTAGCGTTTTCTCGGCGTTTTTTGGTGGTGAAAGTTCACGTGGCCTTTCCGCCAGCCCTTGGATGCTGTGAATTTGGGGCTGCTGGTTAGATTTTAAATTTTTTTTTATTTTTTTTTTAAATTTTTTGGGGGTTTTGGGAGTTGTTTTGGGATTTTTGGAGGAGTTTTTTGCAATTTTTTGGGGGTTTTTTTGGTGATGAAATCTTTGGGGAAGGATTAGTTCACGTGGCCGTTCTGCCAAGCCGTGGATGTCATCAGGTTGGGGCTGCAGGTAAGTTTTTTTGCATTTGTTGAGGATTATTTGAGAATTTTTGGTGGATTTTTGGAGACTTTTGGGATTTTTTGAGGATTTTTGGCGAGTTTTTGGGGGGATTTTTGAAGATTTGGGGTTGTTTTTGGTGATGAAAGCTCTCTGGAAGCATCATTTCGCGTGGCCTTTCCATCAGCCTGTGGACGCCATCAAGTTGGGGCTTCCTGTGAGTTTATTTTAATATTTTTAAATTACTTTGTTTTTGGGGGGCGTTTTTAGGCATTTTTGGGAGGTTTTTTTATTATTTTTGCCTTTTTTTGGGGGATTTTTGGGGATATTTTGGGGTTTTTTCGGTGACGAAAATCATCCGGATGCATCCGTTCACGTGGATGCTGTCGAGTTGGTGCTGCAGGTAAGTGATTTTTTATTTTTTTTTTAGAATTTTTTATTATTTTTAGAATTTTTTCAGAATTTTTTTGGGGTTTTTTTGGGATTTTTGGGGCGTTTTCCTGAATTTTCTTTCGGTTTTTGGGGTTTATTTTTGGTGATGAAAGCGCTGCGGAAGGATTAGTTCGTGTGGAGTCTCAAGTTGGGGCTGCAGGTAATGTTTTGGGGTTTTTTGGGATTTTTTTGGATTTTTTTTGTTTTTTGGAGTTTTTTTGTTTTATTTGAGGATTTTTTTGGGGATTTTTGGGAGGTTTTGGGCATTTTTTTTGGTGATGAAAGCTCTCTGGAAGCATCATTTCCGCGTGGCCTTTCCGTCAGCCTGTGGTCGCTGTCAAATCGAGGCTTCCAGTAGCTTTTCTAAAAATTTTTATAATTCTTTATTTATTTTTGGGGGTTTCTTTTGGGTTTTGGGGTTTTTTTTTTAAGTTTTGTTTTGGTTTTCGGGGATTTTTTTGCTGACGAAGGCATCGTGGAAACATCAATTTGCGTGGATGTCACTAAGTTGGGTCTCTCATTTTTTTTGGATTTTTTTTGGGATTTTTATGGGATTTTTTACCATTTTTGGGGTGATTTTTTTGCAATTTTTTTTGGGGGGGATTTGGACTTTTTCGGGGTTGTTTGGGGATTTTTTTGGGGATTCTTTGGCGATTTTTGGGGTTTTTTTTTTGGTGATGAAAACCGTGTGGAAGCATCGCTTTGTACGCATATCATCGAGTTGGGGTCGCAGGTAAGTATTTTTAAATTTTTTTTTTATTTTTTAATTTCTTTAAATTTTTTGGGGGAGTTTTATGGATTTTTTTGGGGGATTTCTTTTGGGTTTTGGCGATTTTTTGGGGGTTTTTTTTTGGTGATGAAAGCCCTGTGGAAGCATCGCTTTGTACGCGTGCCATCGAGTTGGGGTCGCAGGTAAATATTTTAAATTTTTTTAAAAAATTTTTTAATTTCTTTAAATTTTTTTGGGGAGTTTTATGGATTTTTTTTGGGGATTTCTTTTGGGTTTTGGCGATTTTTTGGGGTTTTTTTTGGTGGCGAAAGCTTTGTGGAAAGATTAGTTTGGGTAGCATTTCCATCAAGCCACGGGCGCTGTCAAGTTCGTGATGCGGTAAGTGATTTTTTTATTTTTTTAGGATTTTCTTAGGATTATTTTGGGATTTTTTGGGGAGTTTTGGAGTCGGTTTGGAATTTTTTGCACATTTTTTGCAATTTTTCTGAAATTTTTTGGGTTTTTTTTTGGTGGTGAGTGCTCCGTGGAAGGATTAGTTCGCGTGGTCTTTTCGCCAACTCGTGGAGTTTAAATTTAATTCAAATTAGGTTTAAATTCTATTTAAATTCATTTCAAATTGAGTTCAGTTTTGGTTTAAATTGAGTTTAAATTCAGCTTAAATTCAAATTAAATTCAACTTGAATTTGCCTTAAATTTGCTTTAAATTGGCATTAAATTCTGTTTAAATTCTGTTTAAATTCTGTTTAAATTCTGTTTAAATTCAGTTTAAATTCCGTTTAAATCCAATTTAAATTGGATTTAAACTCTATGTAAATTAGGTTTAAATTGGACTTAAATTCAGTTTAAATTCAGTTTAAATTCGTCTTAAATTTAACTTCAATTTGAATTTGGTTTGAATTTTGTTTAGATTTGGTTTAGACTGAGTTTAAGTTTTGTTTATGTTCTGTTTAAGTTCAGTTTAAATTGGGTTTAAATTCGCCTTAAATTCAATTTATATTTGCCTTAAATTCAATTTAAATTTGGTTTTGAATTGGCCTTAAATTCAATTTAAATTCAATTTAAGTTCAGTTTAAATTCAATTTCGATTGGCTTTAAATTCAATTTAAATTTGGTTTAAATTCAATTCAAATTCAATTCAAATTCAATTTAAATTCAATTTAAGCTGAATTTCAATCACGTTTTGCCCCCAAATGGATTATTTTTTTCCCCCCAGACCTCTCAGCGATGTCCTCCTGACCCAAAATTGTAATTTTTTTCCCAAAATCTCCATTTTTTTCCCCCGAATTTCAGGATTACCACAAGATCATCTCAGGGATCTTCTCCTGACCCAAAATTAGGATTTCTTTCCCAAATTTATGATTTTTTCCCCCCAAAACTGTGATTTTTTTCCCCAAAATTGTGACTTTTTTTCCCCCAAAACTGTGATTTTTTTCCCAGATTTCTGATTTTTCCCCAAAATTGTAATTTTTTTCCCAAATTTATGATTTTTTCCCTAAAGTTGTGATTTTTTTTTTCTAAAATTGTGGTTTTTTCCCCAAAACTGTGATTTTTTTTCCCAAATTTATGATTTTTTTCCCTAAAATGGTGGGATTTTTCCAAAATTGTAATATTTCTTTCCCAAAATTGTAATTTTTTTCCCTAAAATTGTGATTTTTTCCCCCAACATTAGGATTTTTCCCTAAAGTTGTGATTTTTTTTCCCCAAATTTGTGATCTTTTCCCCCAAATTTTTTTCCCCAAATTTATGATTTTTTTTCTCGCCAATTTTTTTTCCCCAAAATTGTAATTTTTTCCCCCCAAAATCGTGATTTTTTTCCCCAAAACTGTGATTTTTTTCCCCAAACTGTGATTTTCTTTCCCAAAAATTATGATTTTTCCCAAATTTGTGATTTTTTCCCCAAAATCCTGATTTTTTTTTCACCAAAATTCTGATTTTTCCCCCCAAAATTATAATTTTTTTTTCCCAAAACTGTGATTTTTTTTCCTCCAAAACTGTGATTTTTCCCCAAAACTGTGATTTTTTTCCCAAAGTTGTGATTTTTTTCCCAAATTTGTGATTTTTTCCCCCAAATTTTTTTCCCCAAAACTGTGATTTTTTTCCCCAAAATCGTAATTTTTTCCCCAAAATCGTGGTTTTTTTCCCCAAAATTTTGATTTTTTTCCCCCAAAATTATAATTTTCTTTCCCAAAATTGTGATTTTTTCCCAAATTTGTGATTTTTTCCCCCAAAATCCTGATTTTTTCCCCCAAAATTTTAATTTTTTCCCCAAAATTGTGGGTTTTTTTCCCAAAACTGTGATTTTTTTTTCCAAAAATTGTGGGGTTTTTTTCCCCAAATTTGTGGTTTTTTCCCAAATTTATGATTTTTTGCCAAATTTGTGATTTTTTCCCCCAAAATTCCAGGATTACCACAAGATCATCAAGCAGCCGATGGACATGGGGACGATCAAACGGCGATTGGAGAATAATTATTATTGGGGAGCTGCCGAGTGTATGCAGGACTTCAACACCATGTTCACCAACTGCTACATCTACAACAAGGTAAAAAAACCCAAAAAATATTAAAAAAAAAAATTTTAAAATTTTGGGGGAATTTAAAAAAAAAATCCCGGAAAAATTCCCCAAAAAATCGCCCCAAAAATAGCGTTAGAATTGAAAAAAATCCTTAAAAAATGGCGTTAGGATGGAGAAAAAAAGCACCGAAAATGCTAAAAAAATTGTGTAAAAATCCACCCAAAAATAGAAAAAAAATCGTGTTAAAATGCACAAAGAATGTCTCAAAAATTTTAAAAAAAATCGTGTTAAGATCACCAAAAAATGCCCCAAAAATACAAAAATATTTGCTGGAAATGGTCGAGATGGTTCACCAACTGCTACATCTATAATAAGGTAAAATACCCAAAAAATATAAAAAAAATTCTAAAATTTTGGGGGAATTTAAAAAAAAAATTCCGGAAAAATTCCCCAAAAAATCTGCCCTGAAAAAGTTTAAAAATCCTAAAAAAACCCTACAAAAAATACCCCAAAAATGATAAAAATGCACAAAGCGATTCACCAATTATTACATTTATAAGGTAAAAAATTCCAAAAATATTTTCAAAAAATTCTAAAATTTTGGAGGAATTTAAAAAAAAAAAATCCCGGAAAAATTCCCCAAAAAATCGCCCCAAAAATAGAGTTAGAATTGAAAAAAATCCTTAAAAAATCGCGTTAGGATGGAGGAAAAAGTGCCAAAAATGCTAAAAAATTGTGTAAAAATCCACCCAAAATGGGCCAAAAATGCTGAAAAAATTGTGTTAAAATTCAGCAAAAAAATGCATCGAAAGCCTAAAAAAATGGTGTTAAAATGCACCAAAAATGCCCCAAAAATTATTTAAAAAATCACACAAGATCCACCCAAAAATGCCCCAAAAATTATTTAAAAAATCGTGTTAAGATCACCAAAAAATGCCCCAAAAATACAAAAATATTTGCTGAAAATGGTCGAGATGGTTCAGCAACTGCTACATCTACAACAAGGTAAAAAAACCCAAAAAATGTAAAAAAAAAAAAATTTAAAATTTTGGGGGAATTTAAAAAAAAAATCCCGGAAAAATTCCCAAAAAAAATCCCATTAAAAAACCTCCTAAAATCCTGAAAAAATCCACCAAAATGAAAAAAAATCCTCAAAAAATATCTCAAAAGGATTGACTAATAGCTGCGTTTATAATAAGGTGAAAAAATCCCAGGAATATCCCAAAAATATCCCAAAAATGTTCTAAAAATAGCTCAAAAATAGCTCAAAAATAGCTCAAAAGTATCGGAAAAATAATTCAAAAATATCCCAAAACTATCTCAAAAATATCCCAAAACTATCTAAAAAATATCCCAAAAAATCCCAAAAATATCCCAAAAAATCCCAAAAATATCTCCAAAAAATCCCAAAAATATCTCCAAAAAATCCCAAAAATATCTCAAAAATATCCCAAAAATATCCCAAAAATGTACCAAAAAATCTAAAAAATATCCCAAAAATATCCCAAAAATGTACCAAAAATATCCCAAAAATATTCCAAAAAATATCTCAAAAATATCTCAAAAATATCTCAAAAATATCCCAAAAAATCTCAAAAATATCTCAAAAATATCCCAAAAATATCCCAAAAATGTACCAAAAAATCTAAAAAATATCCCAAAAATATCCCAAAAATATCCCAAAAATATTTCAAAAATATCCCAGAAATATCCCAAAAATATCCCAAAAAATCTCAAAAATATCTCAAAAATATCCCAAAAATATCCCAAAAATATCCCAAAAGATCCCAAAAATAGTTCAAAAAAATCCCAGAAATATCCCAAAAATATCCCAAAAATATCCCAAAAAATCTCAAAAATATCCCAAAAATATCTCAAAAATATCCCAAAACTATCCAAAAAATATCCAAAAAAATCCCCAAAAAATCTCAAAAATATCTCAAAAATATCCCAAAAATATCCCAAAAATGTACCAAAAATATCCCAAAAATATTCCAAGAAATAACCCAAAAAATCCCAAAAATATCCCAAAAAATCCCAAAAATATCCCAGAAATATCCCAGAAATATCCCAAAAAATCTCAAAAATATCCCAAAACTATCTAAAAAATATCCAAAAAAATCCCAAAAATATCTCCAAAAAATCCCAAAAATATCCCAAAAATATCCCAAAAATATCCCAAAAATATCTCAAAAATAGCTCAAAAATAGCTCAAAAATATCTCAAAATATCTCAAAAGATCCCAAAAATAGTTCAAAAAAATCCCAGAAATATCCCAAAAATATCCCAAAAAATCCCAAAAAATCTCAAAAATATCTCAAAAATATCCCCAAAAATATCTCAAGAATATCCCAAAAATATCCCAAAAATATCCCAAAAATATCTCAAGAATATCCCAAAAATATCCCAAAAATATCCCAAAACTATCTCAAAAATATCCAAAAAATATCCCAAAAATATCCCAAAAAATCCCAAAAATATCTCCAAAAAAATCCCAAAAATATCTCAAAAATATCCCAAAAATATCCCAAAAATATCTCAAAAATAGCTCAAAAATAGCTCAAAAATAGCTCAAAAATATCTCAAAAATATCCCAAAAGATCCCAAAAATAGTTCAAAAAAATCCCAGAAATATCCCAAAAATATCCCAAAAAATCTCAAAAATATCCCAAAAATATCCCAAAAATATCCCAAAACTATCTAAAAAATATCCAAAAAATATCCCAAAAAAATCTCAAAAATATCTCAAAAATATCCCAAAAATATCTCAAGAATATCCCAAAAATATCTCAAAAATTCTCAAAAATATCCCCAAAAATGTCCCAAAAAAATCCCAAAAAATCCCAAAACTATCTCAAAAATATTCAAAAAAATCCCAAAAATATCTCAAAAATATCCCAAAAATATCCCAAAAATGTACCAAAAAATCTAAAAAATATCCCAAAAATATCCCAAAAATGTACCAAAAATATCCCAAAAATATTCTGGAAAAAATTCTTTAAAAAATCCCAAACAATTCCCAAAAAATTCCCAAAAATTTTTTTTTTTTGAAATGAAAAAAAAGTGAAAATATTTCTCTAAAATCCACATTTTTTTTTTTGTTTTTTAGCCCACGGACGACATCGTTCTGATGGCGCAGACGCTGGAGAAACTCTTCCTGCAGAAAGTTGCTCAGATGCCTCCGGAGGAGCAGGAGATCCTCCTGCCCCTCTCGAAAAACTCGCACAAGAAAGGAGCGGCCAGGGCTGCGGGTAACGAAAAACGAGAGAAATTTGGGAAATTTTGGGAAAAAATTTGGGAAAAAATAGGAAAAAAAATGGGGGAAAAGGGTGAAAAAATTGGAAAAAAATGGCTGAAAATTGGGGAAAAATTGGGCAAAAATGGAGGAAAATGAGGGAAAATTGGGAAAATGTTAGGGGGATTTGGGGAGAATTAGGAAAAAAAGGAGAAATTTGGAAATTTTGGGGAAAAAAGGGAATGAATTGGGCAAAAATTCGGAGAAGATTGGGAAAAAATTGGGTAAAAAAGGGAAAAAATTGGGCAAAAATTGAGGAAAATGAGAAAATTGGGAAAATGTTAGGGGGATTTGGGGAGAATTAGGAAAAAAAGGAGAAATTTGGAAATTTGGGGAAATTTTGGGGAAAATTGGGGAAAAAATAGGTGAAAATTGGGAGAAGATTGGGAAAAAATGGGAGAAAAAAGGTGAAAATTGGGCAAAAATTGAGGAAAATGAGAGAAAATTGGGAAAACCTTTGCAGGATTCAGGGAAAAGAGAAAAAAGGGAGAAAATTGAGAAATTTTGGGGGAATTTGGGGAAATTTTGGGGAAAATTGGGGAAAAAAGGAAAAAAGAGGTGAAAATTGGGAGAAGATTGGGAGAAAATTGGGCAAAAATTGAGGTAAAATGAGAGAAAATTGGGAAAACGCTAGGGGGATTTGGGGAGAATTAGGAAAAAAAGGAGAAAATGTGGAAATTTTGGGGAAAATTTGGGAAAAAAGGGAAAAATAGGTGAAAATTGGGAGAAAATTGGGAAAAAATTGGGGGAAAAAAGGTGAAAATTGGGCAAAAGTTGAAGAAAATGTGAGAAAATTGGGAAAGCATGAGAGGGATTGGGGGAGAATTAGGGAAAAAAGGAGAAAATTTGGAAATTTTGGGAGAATTTGGGGAAATTTTGGGGAAAATTTGGGAAAAAACAGGAAAAAAATTGGGGGAAATCGGGAAAATTGGGGGAAATTCGAGGTAAAAACAGCAAAAATTTGGAATAAAATGGAGGAAAAATGACAAAAAAATTGGAAAAAAAGGGGAAAATTGCTGAAATTTTCCAGGATTTCACTCCTTATTTCCCAAATTTTTGTTTTCCGCTTTAATTTCGCTGAGTTTTTGGTTTTTCCTCATTTTTCCACTTCTGACCCCAAAAATTTTGGTGTTTTCGCTCTTTTCTCAGTTCAGCATTTGCAGCATCCCATTCCTAATCCCATCGGATTTTTTCTGTTTTCCTTTTCTAATCCCCAAAAATTTTAGGATTTTCCCTCTTTTCCCACCCCAATCTTGCCAAATTTTTGGGTTTTTCTTTCTTTTTCCATTTCTAATCTTCAAAAATTTTGAATTTTCCGTTTTTCCCGACTGTCTCAGCAGCATTTGTGGAATTTTGTTTCTAATTCCATAAGATTTTTTGTATTTCCCATTTTTAATATCACAGAATTTTTGCCTTTTTTTAATTTCTTTCTTTTCTAACTCCAAAAATTTTGGGATCCTTTAAGATTAGAAATTTTTTAGATTTTTCAAATTTGATTTTATAGATTTTTTTGCCTCCCCGTGATCTTCGTCATCGATTTTCGTGTCCCGTGGGATCCGAGTCCTAATCCCAAAAAAAATTCAAGAATTTTTTTTCTCTTTTCCTATTTCTAATGCCAAAAATTTTTGGGGATTTTTCCTTTTCCACGTCCAATCCCAAAAAACTTTAGGATATTCTCTTTTTTTCCGCTTCCAATCCCAAAAAATTTTGCAGATTTTTCGTCTTTTCCATTTCCAATCCCAAAAAATTTTGCAGATTTTTCATCTTTTCCATTTCCGATCCCAAAGAATTTTTGAGATTTTCTATTTTCTCATGTCCAGTCCCAAAGAATTTTGGGTATTTTGTGTCTTTCTCACTCCTAATCCCAAAAAATTTTTCGTTTTTTTGCTTTTCAGATCTCTAATCCTGAAGAATTTTGGGGTTTTTTCTCTTTTTCCATCCCTAATTCTAAGGAATTTTTATGTTTTCTGTGTTTCCTGAGCTTTTTTGGTACAATTTCCATGTTTTTTTTCCTAACCCTATGAGATTTTTTCTGTTTTTTCTCCTTAGTTTTGCAGAATTTTGGGATTTTTTTCTTTATTTCTCACTTCTAACCCCAAAAATTTGGGATTTTTTTATTTTTTCCAGCTCTCCTGGCAGGCCTGACAGCCTCGTCGGGTGCCCAGCAGGACCCGGCGGTGTCCTCGGTGTCCCAAATCCTTTTTTTTTTTAGTTTTTACTCTTAATATTTCACAGAATTTTAGAATTTTCCCTGATTTCCTCCTTGTGACCTCAAAAATTTTGGGATTTTTTACTTCTCCTGGCAGAATTTCCAGGATGTCATTCTTAATTCCATAAAATTTTTTTTCTTCCCCGATCCTAATCTCACAGAATTTTGGGATTTTCAGTATTTCTGTGCTCTAAACCCAAAAATTTTGGGATTTTTGAGTTCTCCTGTCAGAATTTCCAGGATCTCATCCTTAATCCCATAGAATTTTCTTTTTTCCCCAGCCCTAATTTCACAGAATTTTGGGATTTTCAGTATTTCTGTGTTCTAAACCCAAAAATTTTGGGATTTTCTCTCATTTCCCATTTCTAACCCCAAAACTTTTTGGGATTTTCTCTTTTCTCTCCTTTCTAACCCTAAAATTTTTGGGATTTTGTCTTATATTGCACTTCTAGCCCCAAAAATTTTGGGATTTTCTGTTTTCTCTCTTTCCTAACCCCCCAAATTTTGGTATTTTCATTTCCTACTTCTAATTCCAAACTTTAGAGGATTGTCCATGTTTTTTCGTACTTCTGATTCCAAAATTTTTGGGATTTTCTGTCATTTCTCGCTACAAATCTCTAAATATTTGGGATTTTCTCTCATTTCTTGCTACAAATCTCTAAATTTTTGGGATTTTCTCTCATTTCTCGCTACAAATCTCTAAATTTTGGGGATTTTCTCTCATTTCTTGCTACAAATCTCTAAATTTCTGGGATTTTCTCTCGTTTCTCGCTACAAATCTCTAAATCTTTGGGATTTTCTCTCATTTTTCGCTACAAATCTCTGAATTTTTGGGATTTCTTGTTATTTCCCATTTCTAACCCCAAAAATTTTGGATTCTTTTATTTTTTCCAGCTCTCCTGGCAGGCCTGACAGCCTCGTCAGGTGCCCAGCAGGTCCCGGCGGTGTCCTCAGTGTCCCAAATCCTTTTTTTTTTAGTTTTTACTCTTAATATTTCACCGAATTTTAGAATTTTCCCTGATTTCCTACTTGTGACCTCAAAAATTTTGGGATTTTTGAGTTCTCCTGGCAGAATTTCCAGAATCTCATCCTTAATCCCATAGAATTTTCTTTTTTCCCCAGCCCTGATTTCACAGAATTTTGGGATTTTCAGTATTTCTGCGCTCTAAACCCAAAAATTTTGGGATTTTCTCTCATTTCCCATTTCTAACCCCAAAACTTTTTGGGATTTTCTGTTTTCTCTCCTTTCTAACCCTAAAATTTTTGGGATTTTGTCTTATATTGCACTTCTAGCCCCAAAAATTTTGGGATTTTCTGTTTTCTCTCTTTCCTAACCCCCCAAATTTTGGTATTTTCTTTTCCCACTTCTAATTCCAAACTTTAGAGGATTTTCCATGTTTTTTCCTACTTCTGATTCCAAAATTTTTGGGATTTTCTGTCATTTCTCGCTACAAATCTCTAAATTTTTGGGATTTTCTCTCATTTGTCACTATAAATCTCTAAATTTTGGGGATTTTCTCTCATTTCTCGCTACAAATCTCTAAATATTTGGGATTTTCTCTCATTTCTCGCTACAAATCTCTAAATTTTTGGGATTTTCTCTCATTTCTCGCTACAAATCTCTAATTTTTTGGGATTTCCTGTCATTTCCCATTTCTAACCCCGAAAATTTTGGATTTTTTTATTTTTTCCAGCTCTCCTGGCAGGCCTGACAGCCTCGTCGGGTGCCCAGCAGGTCCCGGCGGTGTCCTCGGTGTCCCAACCTTCGACCTTCGGCCCCGAAATCGCCACCACCATCGTCACCATCCCCCACCCCTCGGTCATCGCCGCCCCCATCCTCAAATCTCTGCACCCCAACGTCAACCCCGCAAATAATAACCTCCCCAATAATAATCCCGCGAATAATAATTCCGGGAATAGTAATAATAATAATAATCCCAATCCCGGAACTGTCCTGGCCGCGCCGGCGCCCACCCAGCCCGTGGCTAAGGTGAGCGGGGTTTTGGGGAATTTTGGGATTTTTTTGGGAGTTTTGGAGGGTTTGGGGTGGGAATTTTGGGAATTTGGGGGGTTCGGGGTGGGAATTTTGGGAATTTAGGGTGGGAATTAGGAGCGGGGTTGGAATTTGGGGTGGGATTTTGGGAATTTGGGATGGGAAATTGGGATTTGGGGTGGAAATTTGGGGGTTTGGAGTGGGAATTTTGGGAATTTTGGGAATTTGGGGGGTTTGGGGTGGGAATTTTGGGAATTTGGGGTGTTTGGGGTGGGAATTTTGGGGGTTTGGGGTGAGAATTTGGGGGGTTTGGGGAATTTTGGGATTTTTTTGGGAATTTTGGGGGCTTTGGGGTGGGAATTTTGGGAATTTGGGGAGTTTGGGGTGGGAATTTTGGGAATTTGGGGGGTTTGGGGTGGGAATTTTGGGAATTTGGGGGTTTGGGGTGGGAATTTGGGGGGTTTGGGGTGGGAATTTTGGGAATTTAGGGGGTTCGGGGTGGGAATTTTGGGAATTTGGGGGGTTTGGGGTGGGAATTTTGGGAATTTGGGGGGTTTGGGGTGGGAATTTTGGGATTTTGGGGGGTTTGGGGTGGGAATTTGGGGTGAGATTGGGATTTAGAGTGGGAATTAGGAGCGGGGTTGGAATTTGGGGTGGGATTTTGGGAATTTGGGATGGGAAATTGGGATTTGGGGTGGGAATTTGGGGGTTTGGGGTGGGAATTTGGGGGTTTGGGGTGGGAATTTTGGGAATTTTGGAGGTGTTTGGGGTGGTGGGATTGGGTTTTGGGGTCAGAATTTCAGGTGGGATTGGAATTTGGGATTGGGGTTTTGGAATTTTGGGATGAAAAGGGAATTGTGGATTTTGGGAATTGTGGATTTTGGGGATGGGGAGAATTGGGATTTGGGGTGCGATTGGAATTTGGGGGATGAGATTGGGATTTGGGGTCCTCGAATAGGATTTGAGATGCCTGGAATGGCATTTTGGGTCCCAGAATGGAATTTGGGATCCTGGAATGAGTTCCTGGATGTTGGGGTTAGGATTTTGGAATGGGATTTTGGTTTCTGGAATGGAATTTTTCATTCTGGAATGAAATTTTGGGTCCTGGAATAGGATCCTGGATGTTGGAATAGAAATTCTGGAATGGGATTTGAGTCCTGGAATGGCATTTTCAGTTCTGGGATAGGATTTGGGTCCCGGAATGGAATTTTGGACGTTGAGCTTGGGATTTTGGAATGGGATTTTGGTTTCTGGAATGGAATTTTTCATTTTGGAATGGGATTTTGGGTCCTGGAATGAGGTCCTGCATATTGGAATAGGGATTTTGGAATGGGATTTTGGGTTCTGGAATGGGATTTTTTCATTCTGGAATGGGATTTTGGGTTTTGGAATGCTATTTTGCATATTGGAATTAGCATTTTGAAATACGATTTTGGGTCTCGGAATGCCATTTTGAATACCAAAATTGCATGTAAGTTTTCAGGACAAATTTCCATTTTTCCCCGAGGTTTTCCCCACTTTAAACCCCCAAATTTTTTTTTCAAAAACCCCCAGAAAAAAGGCGTCAAACGAAAAGCCGACACCACCACCCCGACCACCACCGCCATCATCGCCACCAGCGGCGAATCCTCCCCTCTGGAAAACCCAAAATCAGCCAAAATTCCGGCGCGGCGCGAGAGCGGCCGTCCCATCAAACCTCCCCGCAAAGATCTCCCGGATTCCCAACAGCACCAAACTTCCAAGAAGGGAAAACTTTCGGAGCAGCTGAAATATTGCAACGGAATTCTGAAGGAATTGTTGTCCAAGAAACACGCGGCCTACGCTTGGCCTTTCTACAAACCCGTGGATGCTTCGGCCTTGGGGCTCCACGATTATCACGAGATTATTAAACATCCCATGGATCTCAGCACCATCAAGGTAGGAATTTTTGGGATTTTTCTCTGAATTTTTGGGATTTTTTTGGGGTTTTTTTAGGATTTTTTTTTGGGAATTTTGGAGGAAGGCCTCAAACGCGGCCTACTCTCGGCCTTTCTACAAACCCGTGGATGCTTCGGCCTTGGGGCTCCACGATTATCTTGAAATTATTAAGCATCCCATGGATCTCAGCACCATCAAGGTAGGGATTTTTGAGATTTTTCCCAGAATTTTTGGGATTTTTTTTGTATTTTTTTAGGATTTTTTTGGATTTTTTAAGTGTTCAGGAAGGCCCCAAACGCGGCCTACAAAGTGTCACAGATTGCAGCTCTATTGAGGTGAGAATTTGTTGGGAATTTTCTCAGGATTTTGAGGGGTTTGGGAGCCAAACATCCCATGGATCTGAGCACCATCGAGGTAGGGATTTTTGGGAATTTTTCAGAATTTTTTAGGATTTTTTTTCGGATTTTTTAAGCGTTGAGGAAGGCCTCAAACGCGGCCTACCCTCAGCCTTTCTACAAACCCGTGGATGCTTCGGCCTTGGGGCTCCACGATTATCACGAGATTATTAAACATCCCATGGATCTCAGCACCATCGAGGTAGGGATTTTTGAGATTTTTCCCAGAATTTTTGGGATTTTTTTTTGTATTTTTTTAGGATTTTTTTGGATTTTTTAAGTGTTCAGGAAGGCCTCAAACGCGGCCTACAAAATGTCACAGATTGTGGCCTTATCGAGGTGAGAATTTGTTGGGAATTTTCTCAGGATTTTGAGGGATTTGGGAGCCAAACATCCCATGGATCTGAGCACTGTCAAGGTAAGAATTTTTGAGAATTTTCCCAGAATTTTGGGGATTTTTTTCGGAATTTTTAAGCGTTGAGGAAGGCCTCAAACACGGCCTACCCTCAGCCTTTCTACAAACCCGTAGATGCTTCGGCCTTGGGGCTCCACGATTATCACGAGATTCTTAAACATCCCATGGATCTCAGCACCATCAAGGTAGGGGTTTTTGGAAGTTTTTTGCGATTTTTTAGGATTTTTTGGGAATTTTTGGGGTTTTTTTAGGATTTTTTTGGGAGTTTTGGAGGAAGGCCTCAAACGCGGCCTACCCTCAGCCTTTCTACAAACCCGTGGATGTTTCGGCCTTGGGGCTCCACAATTAACACGAGATGAGCAAACATCCCATGGATCTCAGCACCATCAAGGTAGGAAGTTTTGGGGATTTTTTGGGAATTTTTCAGAATTTTTTTTGTATATTTCTAGGATTTTTTTGGATTTTTTAAGTGTTCAGGAAGGCCCCAAACGCGACCTACAAAGTGTCACAGATTGTGGCCTTATCGAGATGAGAATTTTTTTGGAATTTTCTCAGGATTTTGAGGGATTTGGGAGCCAAACATCCCATGGATCTGAGCACCATCGAGGTAGGAATTTTGGGGAATTTTTTGGAATTTTTTTTTATTTTCTGGGGAATTTTTAAGTGTTCAGGAAGGCCTCAAACGCGGCCTACCCTCAGCCTTTCTACAAACCCGTGGATGCTTCGGCCTTGGGGCTCCACGATTATCACGAGATTATTAAACATCCCATGGATCTCAGCACCATCAAGGTAGGGATTTTTGAGAGTTTTTTGCCATTTTTTTCAGGATTTTTTGGGAATTTTGGGGTTTTTTTAGGACTTTTTTGGGAATTTTGGAGGAAGGCCTCAAGCGCGGCCTACGCTTGGCCTTTCTACAAACCCGTGGATGCTTCGGCCTTGGGTCTCCACGATTATCACGAGATTATTAAACATCCCATGGATCTCAGCACCATTAAGGTAGGGATTTTTGAGATTTTTCCCAGAATTTTTGGGATTTTTTGGGGGT
Organism: Acanthornis magna; assembly: GCA_036785705.1. Classification (NCBI taxonomy): domain Eukaryota; kingdom Metazoa; phylum Chordata; class Aves; order Passeriformes; family Acanthizidae; genus Acanthornis; species Acanthornis magna. Next base: position 33,386 of record JAWUZG010000734.1, read on the forward strand.
TTTTTAAGGATTTTTTTTTGGATTTTTTTTTTTGATTTTTTAAGTGTTTGGGAAAGGCTTCAGTGCGGCCTACAAAATGTCACAGATTGTGGCCTTATCGAGGTGAGAATTTGTTGTGAATTTTCTCAGGATTTTGAGGGGTTTGGGAAGCAAACATCCCATGGATCTGAGCACCATCGAGGTAGGGATTTTTGGGGAATTTTTGGGAATTTTTCGGAATTTTTTAGGATTTTTTTGGAATTTTTAAGTGTCCAGAAAGGTCTCAAACAGAGTCTACAAAATGTCACAGATTGTGGCAGCGTCGAGGTGAGGATTTTTGGGTATTTTTCACAGAATTTTTAAAGGATTTTTAGGATTTTTCCTGGAATTTTGAGAGTTTTCCTGCAATTTTCGGGGCAATTTGTCTTTATAATTTTCCTGCAATTTTTGGTGCAATTTTCATGCAACTTTAGGGGCGATTTTATTAAAATTTTCCCGCAATTTTTGGGACAATTTCCCCCCAATTTTGCGACAATTCCCCCTCTATTTTTTGGTCCATTTCCCCCAATTTTCAGTGCAATTTCCTGTATTTCTTGGTGCAATTTTTCAGGTAATTTTCCCATTTCTCTCGTTTTTTGGGCCAATTTTCTCTGATTTTTGCTGCAGTTCACCCCAGTTTTTTCACCCCAACTCCCCTAATTTTTTTCCTCGTAATCCTCCACTATTTTTCCCCAAAATCCCCATTTTTCCCCAATTTTTATCCATTTCTAACCCCGATTTTTTCTCCCCAGCGGAAGATGGAGAACCGCGACTATCGCGACGCGCAGGAATTCGCCGCCGACGTTCGGTTGATGTTCTCCAATTGTTACAAATACAATCCCCCGGACCACGACGTGGTGGCCATGGCCCGGAAACTGCAGGTGAGAATTCCCAAAAAAAATCCTAGAATTTTATCCCAAAAATCCCAAAATTTTATCTGAAAATTCCCCCCAAAATTGGCGTTTTTAGGTTGGGTTTCCAGGAATTTTGGGGGATTTTTCAGATGAAATTCTGGGGATTTTTGAGGATTTTTGGGATGGAATTCCAGGAATTTTTGAGGATTTTTTGATTGGAAAATGGGAATTTTTAGGAAGGAGTTTGGGGGATTTTGGGGTGAAATTGTAGGAATATTTGGGCTTGGGGATTTTTGGGACTTAATTTTGTGTATTTTTGAGCTTTTTTGGGATGAAATTCTAGGGATTTTTTTGGATGGAATTCCAGGTATTTTCAAGAATTTTTGGAGTGAAAGTTTGGGGATTTTCGAGGATTTTTGGGATGAGATTCTCAGGATTTCTGGGATGGAATTTTGAGAATTTTTGGGAGGGAATTCGGTTGATGTTCTCCAATTGTTACAAATACAATCCCCCGGACCACGACGTGGTGGCCATGGCCCGGAAACTCCAGGTGAGAATTCCCAAAATTAAAAAAAAAATCCCAAAATTTTATCTGAAAATTCCAAAAAAATTTGGTGTTTTTAGGTTGGAATTCCAGGAATTTTTGGGGATTTTTAGAGTGACATTCTGGGCTTTTTTGGTGATTTTTAGGATGGAATTCTCAGGATTTTTGGGGATTTTTGAGGATTTTTGGGATGGAATTTCACTAATTTTCGAGGATTTTTAGGATGGAATTCTGGGGATTTTGGGGGATTTTTGGGATGAATTTTAGGGATATTTGGGATTGGGAACTGAGGATTTTGGGGACAGATTATTGGGGCATTTACAAATACAATCCCCCGGACCACGACGTGGTGGCCATGGCCCGGAAACTGCAGGTGAGAATTCCCAAAAAAATCCCAAAATTTTATCTGAAAATTCCAAAAAAATTTGGGATTTTTTGGGTTGAGGTTCCGGGAATTTTCGGGGAGAAATTCTGGGGTTTCTGAGAATTTTTGGGATGGAATTCCAGGATTTTTGAGGATTTTTGGGAGGAAATTTTGCAAATTTTTGGGGATTTTTAAGTTGGGATTTTGGGGATTTTTGGGATGAAGTTTTGGAGATTTTTGGGGATTTTTAAGTTGAAGTTTTGGGGATTTTTGGGATGGACTTCAGAAGATTTTGAAGATTTTTGGGATGAAATTCTGGGAATTTTCAAGGATTTTTGGGATGAAATTCTGGGGATTTTCGAGGATTTTTGGGATGAAATTCTGGGGATTTTCGAGGATTTTTGGGATGAAATTTTGGGGATTTCTGGGAGGGAATTTTGGGGATTTTTGGGAGGGAATTCGGTTGATGTTCTCCAATTGTTACAAATACAATCCCCCGGATCACGACGTGGTGGCCATGGCCCGGAAACTGCAGGTGAGAATTCCCAAAAAAATCCCAAAATTTTATCTGAAAATTCCAAAAAAATTTGGTGTTTTTAGGTTGGAATTCCAGGAATTTTTGAGGATTTTTAGAGTGACGTTCTGGGCTTTTTTGGTGATTTTTAGGATGGAATTCTCAGGATTTTTGGGGATTTTTGAGGATTTTTGGGATGGAATTTCACTAATTTTCGAGGATTTTTAGGATGGAATTCTGGGGATTTTGGGGGATTTTTGGGATGAATTTTAGGGATATTTGGGATTGGGAACTGAGGATTTTGGGGACAGATTATTGGGGCATTTACAAATACAATCCCCCGGACCACGACGTGGTGGCCATGGCCCGGAAACTGCAGGTGAGAATTCCCAAAAAAATCCCAAAATTTTATCTGAAAATTCCAAAAAAATTTGGGATTTTTTGGGTTGAAGTTCCGGGAATTTTCGGGGAGAAATTCTGGGGTTTCTGAGAATTTTTGGGATGGAATTCCAGGATTTTTGAGGATTTTTGGGAGGAAATTTTGCAAATTTTTGGGGATTTTTAAGTTGGGATTTTGGGGATTTTTGGGATGAAGTTTTGGGGATTTTTGGGGATTTTTAAGTTGAAGTTTTGGGGATTTTTGGGCGATTTTTGGGATGGACTTCAGGAGATTTTGGAGATTTTTGGGATGAAATTCTGGGAATTTTCAAGGATTTTTGGGATGAAATTCTGGGGATTTTCAAGGATTTTTGGGATGAAATTTTGGGGATTTCTGGGATGAAATTTTGGGGATTTTTGGGAGGGAATTCGGTTGATGTTCTCCAATTGTTACAAATACAATCCCCCGGACCACGACGTGGTGGCCATGGCCCGGAAACTGCAGGTGAGAATTCCCAAAAAAATCCCAAAATTTTATCTGAAAATTCCAAAAAAATTTGGTGTTTTTAGGTTAGAATTCCAGGAATTTTTGGGGATTTTTAGAGTGACGTTCTGGGCTTTTTTGGTGATTTTTGGGATTGAATTCTCAGGATTTTTGAGGATTTTTGAGGATTTTTGGGATGGAATTTCACTAATTTTCGAGGATTTTTAGGATGGAATTCTGGGGATTTTGGGGGATTTTTGGGATGAATCTTAGGGATATTTGGGATTGGGAACTGAGGATTTTGTGGACAGATTATTGGGTCATTTACAAATACAATCCCCCGGACCACGACGTGGTGGCCATGGCCCGGAAACTGCAGGTGCGAATTCCCCAAAAAATCCCAAAATTTTATCCCAAAAATCCCAAAATTTTATCTGAAAATTCCCCCAAAAAATTGGGATTTTTGGAGAATTTTTGCGGATTTTTGGGGTGAAATTCTGGGGATTTTTGAGGATTTTTGGGATGGATATCCAATAATTTTTGAGGATTTTTGGATTGGAAAATGAGGATTTTTACAAAGGAATTTTAGGGATTTTTGGGTTGGATTTTGGGGTGAAATTGTAGGAATATTTGGGATTGGGGATTTTTGGGACTGAATTTTGTGTATTTTTGAGGTTTTTTGGGATGAAATTCTTGGGATTTTTTGGATGGAATTCTAGGTATTTCCAAGGATTTTTGGAGTGAAATTTTGGGGATTTTCGAGGATTTTTGGGATGAGATTTTGAGGATTTTTGGGATAGAATCCTGAGGGTTTTTAGGATGGAATTTTGGGGATTTTTGGGATGGAATTTGGGAATTTTTGGGACAAGATCTTGGGAATTTTTGGGGTGAAATATGGGAATATTTGCAATGAGGTTTTAAGGATTTTTGGGAAAGAATCTGGGAATTTTTGGGATGGAATGTGGGAATTTCTATGATGAAATCCTGAGGATTTTTGGGATGAAATTTGGGAATTTCTGCGATGAAATCCTGGGAGTTTCTGGAATGAAATTTTGAGATTTCCGCCGTGAAATCCTGGGGATTTTTGGGATAGAATCTGGGAATTCTTGTGATGAAATCCTGGGAATTTTTGGGATGAGATCTTCAGGATTTTTGGGGATTTTTGAGAATTAGTCCTCGGAATTTTTGGGATGGAGTCTTGGGGATCTTTGGGATGAGATCCTCAGGATTTTTGGGAAAGAATTTGGGAATTTTTGCGATGAAATCCTGGGGATTTTAGGAATGGAATCTTCAGGATTTTGGAGATGGAGTCTTGAGGATTTTGGGGGAAGAATTTGGGAATTGTTGGGATGGAATTCTCAGGATTTTTGGGGATTTTTAGAGGTTTTTGGGATGGGATCCTCAGGATTTTTTGGATAGAAATTCTCAAAATTCTACGATAAAAACCTAGCAATTTTTCCATTTCATGGCCTCTTTTTCTTCACACCGCTCAACCGAAACCCCCCAAACTCACCCAAATTTCCACAAAATCCCCAAAAACTGATTTTAGTTTTCAAAATTTCTCCCAGGACGTGTTTGAGTTCAGCTACGCCAAGATGCCGACGAGCCGCAGGAATGTGCCAATGGCCATCCCCAAATCCTCATCCCAAAAATCCCCAAATTCCCCCAAATCCTCATCCAAAAATCCCAAAATTCCCCAAAAATCCATGAATTCTCTCCAATTTTCCAAATTTCCTGAATTTCTCTCAGGATGTGTTCGAGTTCAGCTGCACCAAAATGGCTCACGAGCGTTTTGGGGTTGGGGATTTTGGGATTTTTGGGATTGGGATCCTGGAGATTTTGGGGCATTTTTGGGATAGAATCCTGAGGATTTTTAGGATGGAATTTTGGGAATTTTTGGGACAAAATCCTGGGAATTTTTGGGATGAAATGTGGGAATATTTGCAATGAGATTTTAAGGATTTTTGGGAAAGAATCTGGGAATTTTTGGGATGGAATGTGGGAATTTCTATGATGAAATCCTGAGGATTTTTGGGATGAAATCTGGGAATTTTTGGGACGGAATCTGAGAATTTCTGCGATGAAATTTTGGGAATATTTGGGATGAAATCTGAAGATTTCTGTGATGAAATCCTGGGAATTTTTAGCACTAAATCTGGGAATTTTTGAGATGCAATCCTGGGAGTTTTTTCAGATGAAATAATGGAAATTTCTCCGATCAAATCCTGGCAATTCTCGGGATGGAATCTTGAGGATTTTTGGGATGGAATCTTGGAATGTTTGTGATGAAATCTTGCGAATTTTTTCACATTTGGGATCTTTTTCTCTACAGCGCTCAACCCAACAACACCAAAACTTCTCCAATTTTCCCCAAAACCTCTAAAAATTGATTTTAATTCCCGAAATCTCATCCCAAATCTCTTCCAGGACGTGTTTGAGTTCAGCTACGCCAAGATGCCGGACGAGCCGCAGGAATGTGCCGCGGCCTCGGCGCCGCTGGCGATGCCCAAATCTTCATCCGAGGAATCTTCGACAGACGAGGAGGAGGAGGAGGAAGAGGAGGAGGAAGATGAGGATGAAGAATCTTCCACGGAGAGCTCCTCGGAGTCTGAGGAATCGTCCGATTCCGAGGAGGAGAGAGCGAATCGATTGGCGGAGCTGCAGGAGCAGGTAGGGGAAAAAGAAATTGTAAAAATATCGTGAAATTCAACCTGGAAAAATCAAAAAAATCTTCCGAAAATATTACGAGAAATGTCCGAAAAGATCCTGGAATTTTGCTCAGAAAATTGTCCAAAAAGTGCTCAAAAAATAAAAAAAAGAATCGCCCAAAAATCCCGCCCAAAAAAATCCCCCCCCAAAAAAAATCTCCCCGAAAATTCTGAAAGGATCCTCAAATCCGACCCCAAAATGTCCCCGAAAATCCCAAAATCCCATCGGAAATTTAGTAAAAAAAGTGACAAAAATATCCCAGAATGCCTTTAAAAAATCTCTGGAAAAATGGCAAAAATACCTCAAAAAATGGCAAAATGCCCCAAAAAATTCCATAAAAAGCCCACGAATGGTCACAAAGAAAAACAGCCAAGAATTGTAAAAAAATCTGGAAAAAAAATCTAAAAATCACTCCAAAAAATCCCAAGAAATTCCACGTCTGCTCTAAAAAGTAGCAAAAGAACACCAAAATAATATGCAAAAAATCGTGGAAAAAACCTTAAAAAATAGCAGAAAATTCTAAAAAAATCATAAAAAATCATAAAAAAATGATAAAAATTCCCAAAAAAGTTCCAAAAATTCCTAAATCTCACCGCAGTGTTCTCTCAGAAAGTTCTGGGAAAAAATCACAAAAAATCACCGAGAAAATGAAAAGAAATCCCAAAAAATTCTAAAAATACTCCCAAAAAATTCTAAAAAAATCCTCGAATCCCACAACAAAATTTTCTCAAAAACTTCCTGAAAAATCACCAAAAAATGTCCAAAAAATCGTAAAAAATTGAAAAAAAATCCCCAAAAAATCAGAAAAAAGGCAAAAAATCCCCAAAAATGTACAAACAATCTTTTCAAAAAATCTGCAAAAAATCTGCAAAAAAATTCCAAAAAATCTCCCAAAATCAAAAAAAACCTCCAAATCTAGCATGAAGAACTGCAAAGAAATACGAAGAAACATCGCCAAAAATCGCGGGAAAATCCCTAAAAAATCACAGAAAATTCTAAAAAAGTCATAAAAATCCTAAAAAAAATCAGAAAAAAATTTGGAAAATATCCAACCATCCTGCCCCAAAATGCTCGGAAAAAATGCCCAAAAAGCCACAAAAAATATATAAAAAATCCACAAAAAATCGCAAAAAATACCCAAAAAATCAGGAAAAATTGCCAAAAAATGCCGGAAACTTGCGGTTTTTTGCGATTTTGATCCCGAAATCCCAAATTTTTTCCCAAAATTCCACAGCTGCGGGCCCAGAACTGCGAAAAATTTCTAAAAATCCAAAACCAATCTCCTCAAAATTCGAAAAAATCAGTAAATCCCTTGCGAATAACGGAAAAAAGATATGAAAAAACATTGCAAAAAATCGCCAAAAAATCCGTAAAATATAGCAGAAAGTCCTAAAAAAATCATTAAAAATCCAAAAAAATTCTTAAACATTCTCAAAAAAGATCCCCAAAATCTCCAAATTCTATAGCAAAATTGTCTCTAAAAAATCCCAAAAAATTGCAAAACAATCACCAAAAAATCACCAAAAAATCGCCAAAAATGCCTCAAAAATCACAAAAAATCGCTAAAAAAAGGCCTAAAAATTCCCTGAAACTCGCGGTTTTTTGGGATTTTGATCCCGAAATCCCAAATTTTTTCCCAAAATTGCCGAAATTCCACAGCTGCGGGCGGTGCACGAGCAGCTGGCTGCCCTCTCGCAGGGCCCTGTGTCCAAGCCCAAGCGGAAACGCGAGAAACGGAAGCGCAAGAAAGCAGAAAAGCACAAAGGGAGAATGGGCAGCGACGACGAGAGCCGCGAGGGCCGAGCGCGCCAGGCCCAGAGCCGCCGGGCACGGAGAGCTGCTGCAAACAAGTGAGTGATTTTCGGGGTTATTTGGATTTTTAGGGTTTTTTGGGGGGGGATTTTTGGGGATTTTTAGGGATTTTTTTAGGGGTGCTTTGGGGTTTTTGTGAGGAGAGCCGCGAGGGCCGAGCGCGCCAGGCCCAGAGCCGCCGGGCACGGAGAGCTGCTGCAAACAAGTGAGTGATTTTTGGGTTTTTTGGGGATTTTTTGCTGGTTTTTGGGGATTTTTGGGGGTTTTTTGGGGATTTTTAGGGATTTTTTTAGGGGGGCTTTGGGGTTTTTGTGAGGAGAGCCGTGAGGGCTGAGCACGCCAGGCCCAGAGCCGCCGGGCACGGAGAGCTGCTGCAAACAAGTGAGTGATTTTTGGGGTTTTTTTGAATTTTGGGCGATTTTTTGGGGATTTTTAGGGATTTTTTTAGGGGTGCTTTGGGGTTTTTGTGAGGAGAGCCGCGAGGGCCGAGCGCGCCAGGCCCAGAGCCGCCGGGCACGGAGAGCTGCTGCAAATAAGTGAGTGATTTTGGGGTTTTTTGGGATTTTTTTGGAGTTTTTTGGGGATTTTTGGGTGGTTTTTTGGGATTTTTTGGGGGTTTTTTGGGGATTTTTAGGGATTTTTTTAGGGGTGCTTTGGGGTTTTTGTGAGGAGAGCCGCGAGGGCCGAGCGCGCCAGGCCCAGAGCCGCCGGGCACGGAGAGCTGCTGCAAATAAGTGAGTGATTTTTGGATTTTTTTTGAATTTTAGGGGATTTTTTGGGGATTTTTGGGGATTTTTTTAGGGGTGCTTTAGGGTTTTTGTGAGGAGAGCCGTGAGGGCCGAGCACGCCAGGCCCAGAGCCGCCGGGCACGGAGGGCTGCTGCAAACAAGTGAGTGATTTTGGGGTTTTTTTTGAATTTTAGGGGATTTTTTGGGGATTTTTAGGGACTTTTTTAGGGGTGCTTTGGGGTTTTTGTGAGGAGAGCCGCGAGGGCCGAGCGCGCCAGGCCCAGAGCCGCCGGGCACGGAGGGCTGCTGCAAACAAGTGAGTGATTTTTGGGGTTATTTGGATTTTTTGGAAGTTTTTTGGGGATTTTTGGGTGGTTTTTTGGGATTTTTTGGGGGTTTTTTGGGGATTTTTAGGGATTTTTTTAGGGGTGCTTTGGGGTTTTTGTGAGGAGAGCCGCGAGGGCCGAGCGCGCCAGGCCCAGAGCCGCCGGGCACGGAGAGCTGCTGCAAATAAGTGAGTGATTTTGGGGGTTTTTTGGATTTTTTGGGGATTTTTTTTGTGGTTTTTGGGGGGTATTTTTAGGGTTTTTTTGAGAGAACAGCCGTGAGGGCGAAGCACACCAGGCCGAGGGCCGAACGCAGGCCCAGAGATCTGCCACAGCCAAGTTGGTGTTTTTTGGGGTTTTTCTGAGGGGATTTTGGGGTTTTTTTGGGATTTTTTTGGGGGTTTTTTTGTGGTTTTGGGAGTTTTTTGGGTGAGTATTTGGGGGTTTTTTAGGGATTTTTGGAGAATTTCGGGTGTTTTTTATGAGAAGAACTGTGAGGGCCGAGCATGCCAGGCCCAGAGCAACAGGGCGCAGGGATCTGTTACAGCCAAGCCTGGGCTTTTGGGGTTTTTTGTGGGTTTTTGGATTTTTCTTGAGGGGATTTTGGGGCCTTTAATGAATTATTTTGGGTTTTTTGAGGGGATTTTGAGGTTTTAGGGGTTTTCGAGGTCTTAGTTGGGGCTTTTTATGAGGAGAGCTGCGAGGGCCGAGCGCGCCAGGCCGAGAGCCACAGGGCCCTGAGAGCCGCCACCAGCAAGTGAGTGATTTTTGGGGGATTTTAGGATCTTTCTGGGGTTTTAAGGGTTTTTTTTAGGGGAGTTCTTGGGATTTTTTGGGGAGTTTTTGGGTGTTTTTTGAGGATTTTTGGAAAGTTTTGGGGGGTGTTTGTGAGGAGAGCCGCAAGGGCCGAGCGCGCCAGGCCCAGAGCCGCCGGGCACGGAGGGCTGCTGCAAACAAGTGAGTGATTTTCAGGGTTATTTGGGATTTTTGGGGAGTTTTTTGGGGATTTTTTGGTTTGGTACTCTAGGGATTTTCAGGGAATTTTGGGTATTTTTAACACAGCAAACGCAAGCATTTCTGGGATTGGAATTACCGTTATGACTCTTAAAAAACCCCAACCTCAACCCCCAAAAAAACCCCCAAAAAAACCTCAAAAAAACCCAAATTTCCCAATTTTTCCAGAAATTCCAAGAAATCCAAACCTCCCCTCCCCGCTCCACCTTCGTCCCTCTTGGATTCGGAGGAAGAAGAAGAATCCAAACCCATGACCTACGACGAGAAACGCCAATTAAGTTTGGATATTAATAAACTTCCGGGGGAGAAATTAGGGAGAGTCGTTCACATCATCCAATCGCGAGAGCCTTCGCTGAGAGATTCCAACCCCGAGGAGATCGAAATCGATTTCGAGACGCTCAAGCCGTCGACGCTGAGGGAATTGGAGAGATACGTGCTGTCGTGTTTGAGGAAAAAGCCGCGGAAACCTTACAGTGAAAGTAGGAAAAATTTGGGGGAAAATGGGGAAAAAATTGGGGAAAAAATGGGGGAAAATTGGGGATTTTATGGGGAAAAAATTGGGATTTTATAGGGCGAATATTGGCTTTTTTTGGGGAAAATATCAGGAATTTAGGGGAAGAAATTGGGATTTTATGGGGAGAATATTGATGTTTTATGGGGAAAATATCAAGAATTTATGGGGAAAAATAGGAAATTTTTGGGGAAAAACTTGGGGAAAAAGAGAATTTTTGAGGAAAAAATGGGGGAAAAGTTGGGGAAAAATTTGGGGAAAATTGGAGATCTATGGGGAAAAATTTGGGGAAAAGTGGGAATTTTTGGGGAATTTTTGGGGAAGGATTTGGGGAAAAATAGGGAATTTTTGGGGAGGAATTTGGGGAAAAACTGGGAATTTTGGGATTTCATTGGGAATTGGAGAGATCTGTGCTGTCGTGTTTGAGGAAAAAGCCACGGAAACCTTACAGTGAAAGTAGGAAAAATTTGGGGGGAAAATGGGAAAAAAATTGGGGAAAAAATGGGAATTTTATGGGAAAAATGTTGGGAATTTTTGGGGAAAAATTGGGGTTTTATGGGGAGAATATTGGTGTTTTTTGGGGAAAATATCAGGAATTAATGGGGAAAATATTGGGGATATACGTGGAAAATATTGGGATTTTATGGGGAAAAAATTGGGACTTAAAGGAGAAAATATTGGGATTTTATGGGGGAAGTATTGGGGATTTATGGGGAAAATATTGGGGATTTATGGGAAAAAAATCGGGAAAATTCGGGGAAAAAATTGGGAAGTTCTGGGGAAAAATTGGGAATTTTGGGATTCTATTGGGAATTGGAGAGATCTGTGGTGTCGTGTTTGAGGAAAAAGCCGCGGAAACCTTACAGTGAAAGTAGGAAAAATTGGGGAAAAAATGGGAATTTTATGGGGCAAAATTTGGGGAAAAATGGGGATTTTATGGGGAAAAAATTGGGATTTTATAGGGAAAATATTGGGATTTTATGGGGAGAATATTGGTGTTTTTTGGGGAAAATATCAGGAATTTATGTGAAAAAATTGGGATTTTATGGGGAGAATATTGGCATTTGATGGGGAAAATATCAGGAATTTATGGGAAAAAATAGGGAATTTTTTGGGAAAATTTTGGGGAAAGTTTGGGAATTTGTGGGGAAAAATTTGGGGAAAAATTGGGAATTTTGGGATTCTGTTGGGAATTGGAGAGATCTGTGCTGTCGTGTTTGAGGAAAAAGCCGCGGAAACCTTACAGTGAAAGTAGGAAAATTTGGGATTTTTTGGGGGAAAAATTGGGGAAAATTGGGTTTTTTTGGGAGAAAAAATTGAGATCTTATGGGGAAAAGATTGGGGATTTATGGGGAAAAAATTGGGAATTTATATGGAAAATACTGGGATTTATAGGGAAAATATTGGGAATTTGTGGGGAAACAAATTGGGAATTTTTGGGGAAAAATTGGGGGTTTTGGGGGAAATTAATTTTTCCCCAATTTTTTTCCATCTTTTTTTAATTTTCCCCCAATCTTTCCCCTGATTTTTCCCCAATTTTTCCCATTCTTTTCCTGATTTTCCCTTATTTTCCCTTGATTTTCCCTCCATGTTTTTTCCGATTTTTCCATATTTTTCCCCCAAATTTTCCTCAACTTTTCCCCCAATTTTTCCCCTTATTTTCCCTGTTTTATCCTTGGTTTTTCCCCCCAATTTTCCCCCATTCTTTCCCTGATTTTTTCTGGAATTTTCCCCAATTTTCCCCCAATATTTTCTCCTTTTTTTCCCTGATTTTTTCTGGAATTTTCCCCAATCTTTCCCCAATTTTCCCCCATTCTTTCCCTGATTTTTTTCTGGAATTTCCCCCAATTTTCCCCCAATTTTTCTCCAATTTTCCCCAATTTTCCTGGATTTTTTCTGGAATTTTCCCCAATTTTTCCCCAATTTTTCCGGAATTTTCCCCAATTTTCCCCCATTCTTCCCCTGATTTTTTCCCCAATCTCTCCCCAATTTTCCCTCATTCTTTCCCTGATTTTTTCCGGAATTTTCCCCAATTTTTCCCCAAATTTTCCCCAATTTTTCCCCAATGTTTTCCCCAATTTCCCCCAATTTTTCCGGAATTTCCCCCAATTTTTCCCCAACTTTTCCCCAATTTTCCCCCAATTTTTCCCCAATTTTTCCCCAATTTTTTTCCAACTTTTCCCCAACTTTTCCCGCTTTTCCAGCCCTGAAGAAGCCTGTGGGGAAGACGAAAGAGGAGCTGGCCCTGGAGAAGAAGCGCGAGTTGGAGAAGAGGCTGCAGGACGTCAGCGGGCAGCTCAACTCCGCCAAGAAACCGCCCAAAAAAGGTGGGAAATTCCCCAATTCTGCGGGATTTATTCGGGATTTCATCGGGATTTTTTGGGGATTTAATCGAGATTTAATTGGGATTTATTGGGGATTTAATTGGGATTTATCGGGGATTTAATTGGGATTTAATCGAGATTTAATTAGGATTTATTGGGGATTTAATTGGGATTTATTGGAGAATTATTTGGGATTTAATTGAGATTTAATGGGGATTTATTGGGGATTTAATTGGGATTTATTGGGGAATTAATTGGGATTTAATCGAAATTTAATTGGGATTTATTGGGGATTTTTTTAGGATTTAATTGGGATTTAATCGAGGTTTAATTGGGATTTATTGGGGATTTTTTTGGATTTTAATTGAGATTTAATTGGGATTTATTGGGGATTTAATTGAGATTTAATCGAGATTTAATCGGGATTTATTGGAGATTTAATAAAGATTTAATTGGGATTTATTGGGGAATTAATCGGGATTTAATCAGGATTTATTGGGGAATTAATCGAGATTTAATTGAGATTTATTGGGGATTTAATTGGGATTTAATCGAGATTTAATTGGGATTTATTGGGGAATTAATCGGGATTTAATCGGGATTTAATTGGGATTTATTGGGGATTTAATTGGGATTTAATCGAGATTTAATTGGGATTTATTGGGGAATTAATCGAGATTTTATTGAGATTTAATTGGGGATTTAATCGGGAATTAATCAGGAATTATTGGGGATTTTATTGGGAATTATTCAGGATTTAATTGGGATTTAATCGAGATTTCTTGGGGAATTATTGGGGATTTAGTCAGGAATTATTTGGGATTTATTTAGGAATTAGGTGGGAATTGGTTGGGATTTATTTAGGAATTATTCAGGAATTAAGTATTACTGGGTAATTGTTCAGGAACTACTCGCGAATTATTTGGGAATTATTTGGAAATTATTCAGGAATTACTCAGAAATTATTTGGGAATTATTCAGGAATTATTTGTGAATTATTCAAGAACTATTCAGGAATTATTCGGGAATTACTGAAAAATTATTGAGCAACTATTTAGCAATTACTGAGTAATTATTGGCAATTATTCCACAATTACTCAGCAATTACTCAGCAATTATTCAGCAATTATTCAGCAATTATTCCCACTCCCAATTTTTCATTCCAATCCCAATTTTTTTTTTCTGATCCTGAATTTTCCCCATCCCGAATTTTCCCCCATCTCAAATCCCAATTTTTTTCGTTCTGATCCCGAAGTTTCCCCCATCCCAAGTCCCAATTTTTTTTCATTCTAATCCTGAATTTTCCCCATCCCAAATCCCAATTTTTGTTGTTCTGATCCCGAATTTTCCCCCATCCCAAATTCCATCCCAAATCCCAATTTTTGTCGTTCTGACCCCGAATTTTCCCTCATCCCAAATCGCAATTTTTTGCGTTCTGATCCCGAATTTCCCCCATCCCAAATCCCAATTTTTTGCATTCTGATCCCGAATTTTCCCCCATCCCAAATCCCAATTTTTTGCATTCTGATCCCGAATTTTCCCCCATCCCAAATCCCAATTTTTTGCATTCTGATCCCGAATTTTCCCCCATCCCAAATCCCATCCCAAATCCCAATTTTTGTCATTCTGATCCCAAATTTTCCCCCATCCCAAATCCCAATTTTTTGCATTCTGATCCTGAATTTTCCCCCATCCCAAATCCCAATTTTTTTTTTTGTTCTGATCCCAAATTTTCCCCCATCCCAAATCCCAATTTTTGTCATTCTGATCCCGAATTTTCCCCCATCCCAAATCCCAATTTTTGTCATTCTGATCCCGAATTCTCCCCCATCCCAAATTCCATCCAAAATTCCATCCCAAATCCCAATTTTTTGCATTCTGATCCTGAATTTTCCCTCATGCCAAATCCCAATTTTTTGCGTTCTGATCCCGAATTTTCCCCCATCCCAAATCCCAATTTTTTTCATTCTGATCCCGAATTTTCCCCCATCCCAAATCCCAATTTTTTTGCGTTCTGATCCCGAATTTTCCCCCATCCCAAATCCCAATTTTTGTCATTCTGACCCCGAATTTTCCCTCATCCCAAATCGCAATTTTTTGCGTTCTGATCCCGAATTTTCCCCCATCCCAAATCCCAATTTTTTGCATTCTGATCCCGAATTTTCCCCCATCCCAAATCCCAATTTTTTGCATTCTGATCCCGAATTTTCCCCCATCCCAAATCCCAATTTTTTGCATTCTGATCCCGAATTTTCCCCCATCCCAAATCCCATCCCAAATCCCAATTTTTGTCATTCTGATCCCAAATTTTCCCCCATCCCAAATCCCAATTTTTTGCATTCTGATCCTGAATTTTCCCCCATCCCAAATCCCAATTTTTTTTTTTGTTCTGATCCCAAATTTTCCCCCATCCCAAATCCCAATTTTTGTCATTCTGATCCCGAATTTTCCCCCATCCCAAATCCCAATTTTTGTCATTCTGATCCCGAATTCTCCCCCATCCCAAATTCCATCCCAAATTCCATCCCAAATCCCAATTTTTTGCATTCTGATCCTGAATTTTCCCTCATGCCAAATCCCAATTTTTTGCGTTCTGATCCCGAATTTTCCCTCATCCCAAATCGCAATTTTTTGCGTTCTGATCCTGAGTTTTCCTCCATCCGAAATCCCATCCCAAATTCCATCCCAAATCCCAATTTTTTTTGTTCTGATCCCAAATTTTCCCCCATCCCAAATCCCAATTTTTTTCCTTCTGATCCCGAATTTTCCCCCATCCCAAATTCCATCCCAAATCCCAATTTTTTTCCTTCTGATCCCAAATTTTCCCCCATCCCAAGTCCCAATTTTTGTCATTCTGATCCCGAATTTTCCCCCATCCCAAATTCCATCCAAAATTCCATCCCAAATCCCAATTTTTTTCATTCTGATCCTGACTTTTCCCCATCCCAAATTCCATCCCAAATCCCAATTTTTGTCGTTCTGATCCCAAATTTTCCCCCATCCCAAATCCCAATTTTTTGTCGTTCTGATCCCGAATTCTCCCCCATCCCAAATCCCAATTTTTTTTCGTTCTGATCCCGAATTTTCCCGTTTTTTCCCATTTTTCCGCAGCCAATGAGAAGGCCGAGTGCGCTCAGGCGGCGGCGGCGTCGCGGCTCAGCGCCTCCAGCTCCAGCTCCGACTCTTCCTCCTCCTCCTCCTCCTCCTCCTCCTCCGACACCAGCGACTCCGATTCCGCCTGAATTCCCCCGGGAAAACGAGAGAAAAAAAAAAAAAGAAAAATTCCCGACGGAAAAATTCCCGCCGGAAAATTCCCCGGGAGAAAGGAGAGAGAGGAAAATTCCTGCCGAAAAATTTCCCCCGGGAAAAAATTCCCGCCAAGAAATTCCCCCTGGAAAATGAGAGAGAGAGAAGAAAAATTTCCGACGGAAAAATTCCCGACGGAAAATTCCCGCCGAGAAATTCCCCCCGGAAAAAATTTCCGCCGAAAAATTCCCCCGGGAAAATGAGAGACAATTCCCGACAAAAAATTCCCCCAGGAAAAGTCCTCCGGAAAAAATTCCCGCCGGAAAATTCCACCGGAAAAATTTTCGCCGAAAAGTTCCCCCGGGAAAATGAGAGAAAAGAAGAATTCCCAACGAAAAATTCCCGCAGGAAAATTCCCGCCAAAAAATTCCCCGGGAAAATGAGAGAAAAATTCCCGACAAAAAATTCCCCCAGGAAAAGTCCTCCGGGAAAAATTCCCACCAGGAAAAAATTCCTGTGAGAAAATTCCTTGGGAAAATGAGAGAAAAGAAAAATTCCCGCGGAAAAATTCCCGCAGGAAAATGAGAGAAAAATTCCCGACGAAAAGTTCCCACTGGGAAAATTCCTCCGGAAAAAATTCCCGCCAGGAAAAAATTCCTGTGAGAAAATTCCCCGGGAAAATGAGAGAAAAGAAAAATTCCCGCGGAAAAATTCCTGCAGGAAAGGGAGAGAAAAATTCCCGACAAAAAATTCCTCCAGGAAAATTCCTGCCAAAAAATTCCTCGGGAAAATGAGAGAAAATTTCCAATGAAAAGTTCCTCCAGGAAAATTCCTCCAGAAAAAATTCCCGCCAGGAAAAAATTCCTGTGAGAAAATTTCCCGGGAAAATGAGAGAAAAGAAAAATTCCCTGGGAAAATGAGAGAAAAATTCCCGACAAAAAATTCCTCCAGGAAAATTCCTCTGGAAAAAATTCCTGCCGAAAAATTCCCGCCAGGAAAAAATTCCTGTGAGAAAATTTTCCGGGAAAAAGAAGAGAAAAGAAAAATTTCTGCCAAAAAAATCCTCCTGGGAAAAAATTTCCCCCAGGAAAAAATTCCCAGGAAAAAGAAAGAAATTTCCGCTGAGAAATTCCCCCTGGGAAAAAAATTCCTGCGAAGAAGAAAGAAATTCCTGCTGAAAAATTCCCCCCAGGAAAAAATTCCTGGGAAAATGAAAAATTCCTGCGGAAAGATTTCCTGGGAAAAAGAAGAAAAATTTTCACTGAAAAATTCCTCCCGGGAAAATATTCCTGCGAAAAAGAAAGAAATTCCTGCTGAAAAATTCCTGCCGAAAAATTCTCCCTGGGAAAAAAAGTTCCCGGGAAAAAGAAAGAAATTCCCGCCAGAAAAATGAAAGAAAATGGTGGAAAAAATGAAAAAAATTTCTGTGAAAAAATTCCTGGAAAAAGGAAAATAATTCTCTCGGAAAAATGAAAAAAATTTTCTCGGAAAAATGAAAGAATTCTTCTGGAAAAATTCCCTCAAGAAAGGAAAAATGTTCCCCAAAAAAAATTCGCGCAAGAAAGGAAAAAAATTCCACTGGAAAAAATTCCCGGGAAAAAATTCCTGGAAAAACGAAGAATATTTCCTCGGAAAAGTTTCTCGGGAAAAATTCCTTGAGAAATGAAGAAGTTTCCCCAAAAAAATGAAAGAAAATGGTGGAAAAAATGAAAAAAATTTCCGTGAAAAAATTCCTGGGAAAAGGAAAATAATTCTCTTGGAAAAATGAAAAAAATTTTCTCGGAAAAAATGAAAGAATTTTTCTGGAAAAATGAAATGAAGTGGCGGAAAAATGAAAAATTCCCGTGGAAAAATGGAGGAAAAAACAGTGGAAAAACGAAAAAAGAAGGATGGAAAAATGAGGGAAAAAAATGAGGATTTTCGGGGGAAAAATTTGGAAAAAAAACAGAATTTCGGAGGGGAAAAAATATGGAAAGGACTTGAGAATTTCGGGGGAAAAATTTGGAAAAAACGGCGGAATTTGTTGGGAAAAATAACGGAAATTTTGGGGGAAAATCTGGGAAAAATTCGGAAAAAATGGGGGAATTTCGGAGGGAAAAATACAAAAAGGACTTTGGAATTTTGGGGGAAAAATCCGGGAAAAAAGGCGGAATTTCGGAGGGAAAAATAAGGACATTTTGGGGGAAAAAAAGAGGAAAATTGGAGGAGAAAAGGAGAAAAAATTCCGGGAAAAAGCGGCGGAAAAATGCGGAATAAAAGCGGAAATTCCGGGGGGAAAAGACTTTTAAAAACCTGGAAAAAATGTGGGAATTTTGGGGGGAAAAGTTGGGAAAAATGTCAGAATTCCAGAGGGAAAAAGTCCTGGAAAAAATGCGGAAATTCTGGGGGAAAAGGCGGAAAAAAATCCTGGAAAAAATGGGAATTTTGGGGAAAAACCTGGGAAAAAATGGAGAAATTTTGGGGGAAAATCCTGGAAAAAAACATGGAAATTTTGGGGGAAAACCTGGAGAAAAATGTGGAAATTTTGGGGAAAAATCGCTGAAAAAAGTGCAAAAATTCCAGAGAAAAAAGCTGGGGAAAAGGTGAAAATTCTAAGGAAAAAGCTGCAAAAATTCCAGGAGAAAACAGTGAAAAATTTCGGAAAAAACGCGAAAATTCCAGGGAAAAATAAATGAAAAATCTTGGAAAAAAAAAATAGAAATTCTTGGAAAAAATGCTGAAATTTCAGGAAAAAAACAGTGGAAAATTCCGGAAAAAATGTAGAAATTCCAGGAAAAAATCCCTGGAAAAAATGTGGAAATTCCGGGAAAAAATCCCCAGAAAAAATGGAGAAATTTCAGGGGAAAACCGGGAAAAATCCTGGAAAAAATGTGGAAAAATCTGAGAAAAAACAGGAAAATTCTAGGAAAAATCTCCAGAAAAACACAAAAATTCCAGGAAAAGAAATGTGAAAAATCCCAGAAAAAAAAGGAAAAAATTCCAGGAAAAAACCTCCAGAAAAACGCAAAAATTCCAGGAAAATAAATGCGAAAAATCACAGAAAAAAATGAAAAAATTCCAGGAAAAAACCTCGGAAAAACTCAAAAATTCCAGGAAAAAACCCCCAGAAAAAAGCGAAAATTCCAGGAAAAACCTTGGAAAAATGCAAAAATTCCAGGAAAAAAACCTCGGAAAAAACGCGAAAATTCCAGGAAAAAACCCCTGGAAAAACGCAAAAATTCCAGGAAAAAAACGCCCGAAAAAAAGCGAAAATTCCAGGAAAAAACCTCGGAAAAAACACAAAAATTCCAGGAAAAAACCCCCGGAAAAAAGGCGAAAATTCCAGGAAAAAACCTCGGAAAAAACGCAAAAATTCCAGGAAAAAACCTTGGAAAAACGCGAAAATTCCAGGAAAAAACCCCCGGAAAAACGCGAAAATTCCAGGAAAAAACCTCGGAAAAACGCGAAAATTCCAGGAAAAAACCCCTGGAAAAACGCAAAAATTCCAGGAAAAAACCCCCGGAAAAACGCGAAAATTCCAGGAAAAAACCCCCAGAAAAATGCAAAAATTCCAGGAAAAAACCCCAGAAAAATGCAAAAATTCCAGGAAAAAACCCCCGGAAAAATGCAAAAATTCCAGGAAAAAACCTCGGAAAAAACGCGAAAATTCCAGGAAAAAACCGAAGAAAAATCGGAAAAAAAATTGGAAAAATTTCTGGGAGAAAAAAAAAGAAATTTTGGGAAAAGGCTCCGCGGGAACGGATCTGAGCTGAGTTGGGAATTTTTCCAAAAAAAAAAAAAAAAAAAACCTTTTTCCAAAAAAAAAAAAGAAAAAAAATTCAGAATTTCCCTCCCTTTTTTTCCTCATTCGAGAACGGACTTTGGGATGAAGAAAATGAGGAAAATTCCTGAGATTTTCCCATTTTTCTTTCCCTTTTTTCCAGCAGTTTTAGGGAATTTTTTTTGTTGATTTTTCTCTTTTTTTGGGTTTTTTTTTTTGGGATGGTTTTGGTTTTTTTGGGGTTTTTTTTTCCTTTTTTTTTTCTTTTTTCTTTTTTTTTTTTTTTTTTTTTTTGTGTGTGTTTTCCCGGAATTTTTTCCGAACGAAAAAAGAAAAAAATTTTAAAAAATAATAATAATAAAAAAAAAAACTTGGGGTTTTTAAGATTAAAAAAAAAATGTGGAAAAAAAACAAAAAAAAAATTGAAAAAAATCCTAAAAAAAAAACTTTAAAAAATTCCTTAAAAATCCTAAAAAAAAAAAAAAATCCTTAAAAAATATGAAATTTTTAAGTGGAAAAAAAAAAGGGGCGGAAAAAATTCCACAATTCTGGGGAGAGAGGGGAGGAAAAAAAAAAAAGGGGAAAAAAATGGAAAAATCTGAATTTTCCCGTTGGATTTTTTTTGAACTTTCCCTTCTCCCCTCCCTTTTTTTTTTTTTTTCTCCCTGAAAAAAATCCCTCATTTTTCCATTAAAAAAAAAACTTAAATTTAATTAATTTATTTGCTGGGAACGGTGAGGGAGGGAATTAATAAAAAAAAAAAAAAATCCCGGGAAAAGGGAGAGCTCGGGAATTTTTTTTTTTTTTTTAATTTTTTTTTTTTTTAACGTTAAATCGAATTTTTTTTCTATATTTTTTGGGGGGGTTTTTTCCCGATTTTTTGGGGGGGTTTTTCCCAATTTTTTCCCCAATTTTTTCCCCAATTTTTTTCCCAATTTTTTTCCCTTAACCCTTTCGTTCCCGACGTAGCCCTTTAGGAGTCGTGTTTTCATCTTTGTTTTCCAAAAAAAAAAGGACAAAAAAAAAAAAAAAAGGAAAAAAAAACACAAAAAGAAAAAAAAAAAAAAAAAAAAAAAACCACAAAACCTTTGGAAAATTCTTGGAACGTGTAAATAAAGAAAATATTATTCGAGTTGAGTTTGGGGTTTTTTTTTTTCTTTTCTCCATTCCGGGTTGGGATTTTTTGGGGAATTTTTGGGAATATTTGGGATTTTTTTTTTTACTTTTTAGGGGGGCGGTGGGGAAAATTATAATTCCCAAATTTTGGGATTTTTGGTATCGCCCAAATCCTTCCCAAGGGATGGGAAATTCTTAGATTTTGGTTCATTTTGGGAGAATCCCAAATTTCAAATTCCATTCTGAGCAGGAAAATGAATTCGTGGATTGGAATTTTGGGAATTTGGGGAAAAAAAAAAAAAAAAAAAAGAAGAATTTGGGAAGGTGCAGTTCCCAAATTCCCTTTGCGCTCCAAAGGGAATTCCCATGGATTGGAATTTTGGGGAATTTCGGAGCTTCCGGACCAAAAATTGATGAATTCGTGGATCGGGAATTTTGGGAATTTAGCAAAAAAAAAAAAAAAGGGAAAAATGAAGAATTTGGGAAGGTGCAGTTCCTCAGCCAATCCGCCAGAGGGCGCTTCAAAAGGAATTCCCAATAGGAATTGGGAGAGGGAAATTTTAAAAAAATTGGGAAATTCCAAAAACCCGAAATTAAAAAAAAAAAACCAAAAACAGCGGTTGGGATCGGGGAGAGGAAGTGAGGGAAATTTTTAAAAATTGGGAAATTCCAAAATTTAAAAGAAAAAAAGGTTGGGATCGGGGAGAAAGGGTGAGGAAAATTTTTAAAAATTGGGAAATTCCAAAATTAAAAAAAACGGCGGTTGGGATCAGGGAGAGGAAGTGAGGAAAACTTTTAAAAATTGGGAAATTCCAAAATTTAAAAAAACACAGTGGTTGGGATCGGGGAGAGGAAGTGAGGAAAATTTTTAAAAATCGGGAAATTCCAAAATTTAAAAGAAAAAACAGTGGTT
>JAWUZG010000734.1:57500-141830 GCA_036785705.1 Acanthornis magna
GAGGAGGAGGAGGGGGAGGAGGAGGAAGAGGAGGAGGAGAAGGAGGGGGAGGAGGAGGAGGAAGGAGGAGGAAGGAGGGGAAGGAGGAGGAGGAGGAGGAGGAGGAGGAGGAGGAGGAGGAGGAAGGAGGAGGAGGAAGGAGGAGGAAGGAGGGGAAGGAGGAGGAGGAGGAGGAGGAGGAGGAGGAGGAGAAGAAGGAGGAGGAAGGAGGAGGAGGAGGAAGGAGGAGGAAGAAGAATGAGGAAGGAGCGGGAGAAGAGGCGGAGATCCGAGAGAAGGAGGCGGGAGTGGAAGGGAGGAGGGGCGGGAGGAGGAGGAGAGAGGAAGAGGAAGAGGAGGAGCAGGAAGAGGTTGCGCAGAGGAAGAAGACGAGCGCGGAAGAACCGCGGGGGTCTCTGTCCTCCGCGCCCCGCGGAGCATCGCCCCCCGCGTTCCGCAGGTGAGCAGGAAAAGGAACTCACCCCAAATCTCTCGGGGAGTCCCCGAGCAGCGTTTTTGATCCGGGGAGGGTTTGGAGCTCGCAGATTCCGAGATCGAGCCCCAAATCTCGCTAAGGATCACCGGGAGGGTTTCATTTTGGGGAGGGGGGATTTGGATCTGGCGGGACCCCAAAGCTGAGGCGCGAATGGCCCTTTGGGGGATATTTTGGGGACTCCACGAGGCTGGAGAGGGGGGGACCCTCATGAAGGGAGACCCCTGGGAGACCGGAGCAGAGAATCAGGGGAGAGGGACCCCCAAACCCCCGGATCACCCCAAAGCGGGACCCCGGAAAATGGGGAACCCCAGGAGCCGCGGGACCCCGATCAGCACAGGGAACGGAGACTCCCAGAAACCCAAAGATAACAGAGGGGAAACTGCCGGGAGGGTTTGGGGTGTTTTGGGGTTTTTAGGGACACAAAACCCCTGGAGACTTGCAGAGATGGATCCAAGCAGGAGAAAGCCCAAAACCTGTGTTTTTTCCCCAAAACAGGATTTGGCATTTCCAAGGTGTGGCCAGATGGAGGAGGAGGAGGAGGAAAAGGCACAGAGATGCTGCACGAGGAGGGACTGCAAACGCAGGCCAGGGAGCTGCGAGGAGGAAAGAGCCTCCCTGTGCCGGGAAGGCGGCCGGAGATGCAGCCCAAGCTCGGAGCTGGGGGAGAAGCCTCAGGCTGGGGAGAAGCCCCACAAGTGTGGGGAGTGTGGGAAGGCCTTCAGGTGGAGATCTGACCTGATCCGACACCAAATGATCCACAGTGGGGAGAAGCCTCAGGCCGGGGAGAAGCCCTTCGAGTGTGCGGAGTGTGGGAAGAGCTTCAGGTGGAAATCTGCTCTGCTCCAGCACCTGGTGATCCACAGTGGGGAGAAGCCCCACAAGTGTGGGAAGTGTGGGATAAGCTTCACGTGGAGATCTGAGCTGATCCGACACCAAATGATCCACAGTGGGGAGAAGCCTCAGGCCAGAGAGAAGCCCCACAAGTGTGGGGAGTGTGGCAAGGCCTTCACGTGGAGATCTGCCCTGATGGAGCACCTGGTGATCCACACGGGGGAAAAGCCCCACGAGTGTGGGGAGTGTGGGAAGAGCTTCGGGCAGAGATCTGCTCTGATCCGACACCAGAGGATGCACACGGGGGAAAAACCCTTCGAGTGTGGCGTGTGTGGGAAGACTTTCAGCCAGAGCTCCCACCTGATCCGGCACCAGGTGTTCCACACGGGGGAAAAGCCCTGCGAGTGTCCCGAGTGTGGGAACAGCTTCAGAGACAGCTCCAGCCTCATCCAGCACCAAACGATCCACACGGGGGAAAAGCCCTACAAGTGTGGGGAATGCGGGAAGAGCTTCACGCGGAGCAATAAGCTGATGGAACACCGAGCGGTGCACGCAGGGGAAAAGCCCTACGAGTGTTGGGAGTGTGGGAAGAGCTTCAGGTGGAGCACTGCCCTGAACAGGCACCGCAAGATCCACACCGGGGAGAGGCCCTACGAGTGTCTCGAGTGTGGGAAGAGGTTTGGGAGCAGCTCCAGTCTCCTCTCCCATGAGTTGGTTCAAAGCGAGGAGAGGCCCTTCCTCTGCCTCGACTGCGGGAAGGGCTTCAAGCAGCACTCCAACCTCGTCAGGCACCAAATGATCCACACTGGGGAGAGGCCCTACGAGTGTGGGGAGTGTGGGAAGAGCTTCAGGTTGAAGGCTGAGCTCATCAGGCACCAGGTTTTCCACACCGGGGAGAGGCCCTACGAGTGTGGGGTTTGTGGGAAGAGATTTCAGAGGAGCTCCCATGTCCTCGTCCATGAGCGGATTCACACTGAGGAGAGGGCCCTTCCGCTGCCCTGACTGTGGGAAGGGCTTCAAGCAGAACTCTGCACTCAACAGGCATCAAATGATCCACACCGGGGAGAGGCCCTACAAGTGTCCCGAGTGTGGGAAGAGCTTCAGGTCGAAATCTGAGCTCACCAAGCACCAAATGATCCACACTGGGGAGAGGCCCCACGACTGTGGGGAGTGTGGGATGAGCTTCTCACAGACGTCTGACTTCATCCGACACCAACAGAGGCACCACTGAGGGAAGCCCTGCGAGCGCCCCGAGTGCGGGAAGAGCTTCCTGTCTGCTCCAGCTCCATCCCCCATGGGAGGATCCACATCGGATGGTGCCCAGTGACCCCCGTGGGGCCGAGCCCTGGTGACTCCATTCCGGGTGATCCCCGTTGGGTGGGGTCCAGGTGTTTTTAAGGGTCTTCTTTTACTTCTGCTTTAACTTTGATACCAATAAAGCAAAGGAACAGCGCTGGGCGCTTGGCCCTAAGCTGAAAGCACACCTGCCATTGAAGGAGACGTCTTAAATTCCCTTTGTATTGCATCAGCTTAGTGCCCATTCCTAAGCATTCATGCATATTCAAACATTTCTCCAAACTATTTTGCATCTTCCAAGAGCTGTTTTGCATGGCTCCTCCTTGGTCCTGTCTTTTCAGAGCATTTGTATTTCTTGGCTGTGGTTTTTTCAGTCTTTGTTCTCCTCTCCAGTTTGGACATTCCTCCGTGGTTCTTGCGTCTGGTTATGGCTGATAGTCAGGTATCAGTGTGGGGTCTTCTTTGTGCTGTTCTTTGGGTGTTATCCAATGAGGGAGGCAGTGCAGTTAGTGAAAATATATACTTTTTAACTCTATCAGTTATTTCACTGCTATATCAAAATCTAGTTAACAACAGAAATGAAAACATTGGTTACATACCGCTATCTTTATAAGAAGGCTACGTCTATACAAAAAGAATAAAATCATACGCACAATAAATCTCTGCGGAAAGCCAACGCTACAATCTGTATTTCTCACACCATACACACAGTAAATCTCTGCGGAAAGCCAACGCTACAATCTGTATTTCTCACACCATACACGCAGTAAATCTCTGCGGAAAGCCAACGCTACAATCTGCATTTCTCACACCATACACACAGTAAATCTCTGCGGAAAGCCAACACTACAATCTGCATTTCTCACACCATACACACAGTAAATCTCTGCGGAAAGCCAACACTACAATCTGTATTTCTCACACCATACACACAGTAAATCTCTGCGGAAAGCCAACACTACAATCTGTATTTCTCACACTATTTGCAGAGCGATCCCGCCTTGGGCCCGGGCCCGTTGCAGCGCCGTTCCTCACGGGCGCCTTTGGCCCCGCCCATCCCGAGGGGCACTGAGCGCGCGGGGCTTGGGCTGTGCCGTGTGCAGAGCCCGCGCCTCGCTCGCTGCCATTGGCTGATGGTGCCGTCACTCTTGATTCCCGCGCGCTGATTGGTCAGATAGGGACAAGCCCCGGCCCGGCCCCGGTTTCAGGGTGTCTGAGGGGAAGCATCGGCGCCATTGTTGGAGTGTGTGTGCGGGCCCGGGAGCGGCGGCGGCGGCGGCGGAGCTCGGAGCGGCCCCGGAGCAGGTGGGAGCCGCGCTGGGTTGTGCCGGGGCTCGGGGCTCGCTGCGGGCGGCATGGGGGGGGCTGTGGTGGCTCCGTTGTCCCGCGTTGCCCGCCTGAGGCCGCAGCGGGAGCGGCTGCCCGCGGTGTGGTTGCCGCTGCTGCCTGGGCAGGAGGCGGTGCCGGAGCAGCGCTGGCTCGTGCCGGTGTGTGTGGGGAAAATTAACGCGGCCAGAGGTTTGTGTGCCCATAGGAGACAGAGGAATCGTGTAAAAGTGATCTTATTCATGAGCAAAGGGAGAGGCCTTGGGGCATTTGCCATGGGATCTAATAAAGCGCGGCCTCCTTTTTATCCTCATCTCCCTGTCTCACATGCGGCCACCCACCACAAACTGCTTTTTTTTTTAAAAAAAACGATATTGTATTAATTGGTCCTAGGAGGGGAAGGAGGTGGGATTATGCAGGAGAAGGAAGGGGAGGGAGGAGGAAGAGTAGCGAGAGGAAGAGGAGTGTGAGGAAGGGCAGGGATACAGCAGCAGGAGGAGGAAGAGGAGGCACGCCAAGGTCGCAGCACTCCAACACTGTGTCTGCAGCTCCCCACATCCAGCAGGTGCCCAGGGGGAGAGGGATCCACGATTGTCATGGGTCCTATAGCTTGCTGTTTGTGAGAATTTTTCTTGGTAAATGTCGGTGCTTTGGTGTTTTTTTATAAGTGAACCTTTTTGTTTTGGAGGGAGGCTTGGCTGAATCTTGGTGTTTGGGGAGTTTAGGGCCTGTGTATTTATATGTGGGGGATTTTTGAGCTGAATCTTGGTGTTTTGGAGGTTTTATGAACACTACGTACATGGAGACTTGCAGAGATGGAGCTGGGCAGGAGGAACCCCCAGTCCAAGGTGCTCAGGTGTTTTTTTCCCCCAAAGCAGAATCTGTCAGTGCCAAGGCGTGGCCGGATGGAGGAAGAGGAGGAGGAAAAGGCGCAGAGATGCAGCACGAGGAGGGACTGCAAACGCAGGCCAGGGAGCTGCGAGGAGGAAAGAGCCTCCCTGTGCCGGGAAGGCGGCCGGAGATGCAGCCCAAGCTCGGAGCTGGGGGAGAAGCCTGAGGCGGGGAGAAGCCCCACAAGTGTGGGGAGTGTGGGAAGGCCTTCAGGTGGAGATCTGACCTGATCCGACACAAATGATCCACAGTGGGGAGAAGCCTCAGGCCGGGGAGAAGCCCTTCGAGTGTGGGGAGTGTGGGAAGGCCTTCAGCTGCAGAGCGAGTCTGTTTCGGCACCGAAAGATCCACACTGGGGAGAGGCCCTATGAGTGTCCCGAGTGTGGGAAGAGGTTTCGGAGCAGCTCCGATGTCATCGTCCACGTGCGGATTCACACCGAGGAGAGGCCCTTCCGCTGCCCCGACTGCGGGGAGGGCTTCAAGTGGAGCACCCAACTCGTCAGGCACCGAATGATCCACACTGGGGAGAGGCCCTACGAGTGTGGGGAGTGTGGGAAGAGCTTCAGGTCAAAGCGTGAGCTCAATATGCACCAAATGATCCACACCAGGGAGAGTCCCCGCCAGTGTGGGGAGTGTGGGATGAGCTTCAGGTGGAAATCTGCCCTCACCAAGCACCGAAAGATCCACACTGGGGAGAGGCCCTACAAGTGTGGGGAGTGTGGGAAGAGCTTCAGGTCGAAATCTGACCTCACAAGCACACATTATCCACACCGGGGAGAGACCCTATGAGTGTCCCGAGTGTGGGAAGAGCTTCAGGTGAAATCTGACCTCACCAAGCACCAAATCATCCACAGTGGGGAGAGGCCCTACGAGTGTCCCGAGTGTGGGAAGAGCTTCAGGTCAAAATCTGCTCTCAACACGCACCAAATGATCCACACCGGGGAGAGACCCTACGGGTGTCCCGAGTGTGGGAAAAAGTTTCGGACCAGCTCCGACGTCATTGTCCATGAGCGGATTCACACCGAGGAGAGGCCCTTCCGCTGCCCTGACTGTGGGAAGGGCTTCAAGCGGAACGGCCAACTCGTGAGGCACCAAATGATCCACACTGGGGAGAGGCCGTACGAGTGTCCGAGTGTGGGAAGAGCTTCAGGTTGAAATCTGCTCTCAACACGCACCAAAATGATCCACACTGGGGAGAGGCCCTACGAGTGCGGGGAGTGTGGGAAGAGCTTCACGTCGAAACCTACTCTCATCAGGCACCAAATGATCCACACGGGGGAGAGGCCCTACGAGTGTCCCGAGTGTGGGAAGAGGTTTCAGAGCAGCTCCCATGTTCTCCTCCATGAGCGCATTCACACTGAGGAGAGGCCCTTCCGCTGCCCCGACTGTGGGGACAGCTTCAAGCTGCACTCCAACCTCGTCGTGCACCGGCGCATCCACACCGGGGAGAGGCTCCGTGAATGTGGGAGTGTGGGAAGAGCTTGGTGTCTGCTCCAGCTCCATCCCCCTGGGCGGATCCGCCTTGGATGGTCCCCAGTGATCCCCTGGTGGTCACCTGGGTGAAGGCAAGGCCTGGAATATCCATTGGGACACAGAGCAGCATTGGGAATTCCCCAGGAAGAGTGGATTAATTGACTTTCCACCCCAAAAAAATCTCACCTTTTGCCTTTAATTATTTCTTCTGTTGGTGTCGATCAACGCCAGATGGCCTTGGAGTTCTTTTCCAGCCTAATTCTGATTTTCTCTGGCCTGAGGGTGTCTGCTGCAGCCAAACCGTTCTGGATTGGGGAAAGACCGAGATTTTGGAGACAGTGGGGTGGAAAATCTGCAATCATTTTCTTCCTTCCCAGCTGAGCATGTGGATCCTCAGCCGGCATGGACACGTAAATCCTTTTCTTGTGGCCTTGGTTTTCTTTCATTTCTATTCGTGCCTTCAAAATATCTGAATTTGGGAGAAAAATCAAGAGATTGAATTGAGATATGGGTTGGACATGGGGGACACAGCCATGGGGGACATGGGGGACAAGGACATGGATGAGGACATGATAGGAGAGGGCCAGGGTGGGACACTGACACGGAGAGTGATGTGGGGACAGGGACAGGGATGTGTCCATTCCTGGGGACACTGTGGCCCATGGCCATGGATGGAGACATGGGGGACAATGGCATGGATGGGAACAGGGTGGGGACAGAGCCATGGGTGAGGACACAGTGGGACATGGCTGGTGACACGTGGGGACATGGGGACACAGCCATGGGTGGGACATGGGGGAGACGGCCAAGGGTGGGGACATGGGGGACATGGCCATGGGTGGGACATGGGGGAGACAGATATGGGTGGGACATGGACACAGACATGGGTGGGACATGGTGGACACAGACATGGGGGACACGGACATGGGTGGGACACTGACACAGAGTGACATGGGGACAAGACAGGGACGTGGCCATTCCTGGGGACATTGGGGCCCATGGCCATGGATGGAGACATGGGGGACAATGCCACAGATGGGAACAGGGTGGGGACACAACCGTGGCTGAGGACACGATGGGACATGGCTGGTGACACGTGGGGCCACAGCCGTGGGTAGGACATGGAGGACATGGTTGGGGACATGGAGGAGATGGACATGGGTGGGACATGAGGGACATGGCCGGTGAAACATGGGACGTGGGGCTACAGCCATTGGTTGGTACATGGGGGAGGCAGCCATGGGTGGGACATGGGTTACACGGACATGGGTGGGGACGTGGTGGACATGGACATGGGTGGGACATTGGGGACATGGACATGGGTGGGGACATTGGGAACGTGGACATGGGTGGGGACTTGAGAGAGCCTTAGTGGGACTCTGACACGGAGAGTGACATGGGGACAGGATGTGGGTGGAGACTTGGGGACATTGTTGGCCACAGCCATGGATGGAGAGTGGGGGACAATGCCATGGATGGGAACAGGGTGGGGACACAGCCGTGGGTGAGCACACGGTGGGACACGGCCGGTGACATGTGGGGACACAGCCATGGCCGGTGCCATGGGGGGAACTTGCCGGGGATGTGGGGGACGCTGGCTTTGAGGGAACTGAGGGTCCCTGGCAGGGACTTGGGGGTCCCTCAGGCCTTTGGGGACCCCAGGCCGAGCGGCTCCGGCCGCGCTGGGAGCCCCTGGCGGAGGTTGTGGGGCAGCTGATGGAGGACCCCCTGAGCTGGACCCCCATGGGGCTCCTGGCAGGGAATGGCTGTCCTTGTCCCCAGGAAGGCAATGCCAGCACCGCCAGGGCCTCGGGGACAGCGGAGAGGCCACAGCAGGGAGGGGACAGCCAGGCACAGCTGTCCCCCTCCGAAACTGCACCCCAAAAATCCCCAAACTCAGGCGTTGCACCCAGAAAAAAGCTGCCGGGAGCTGCCAGGATGGAGGGAAAGGGGGGAAGGGACCCTCAAAAGTGCTGAATTGGGTTTGACCTGCCTGGAATTGGGTTTGATCCACCTTGAACTGGGTTGGATTGACCTGGAACTGGTTTGGATTGACCTGGAATTGGGTTTGATCCACCTGGAATTGGGATGAATCTTCCTGGAATTGGGTTGGATCCACCTGGATTGGTTTCAATCCACCTGGAATTGGGTTCGATCCACCTGGAATTGGTTTGACCCACCTGGAATTGGTTTGAATGGTGTTGCTGCTGCTGCAGAGGCTGGAATTCCTCCAGGATCCTCCTGGAATCGAGTCAGATGCACCTGGAATTGGGCTGGATTCCCCTGGCAATGGATTTTTGGTGATATTCCGTCTGGATGGTGGTGTGGGGCACCTGGAATGGGGAACTGCGGGGGCTGAGAGCATCAAAACCCGGGAAAATGGGGATTTCCACCCAAATGGTGGGGAAAGGGTGGGTTGGGAATGCTCAGCCTCCCAAAATCCTCAGGACAGGGGGGTTTGGGCATTCCTAGAGCGTCAAAATCCTCGAGAAATAGGAATTTGAGCTACCTGAGGTTGTCAAAATCCTGGGAAAATAGGAATTAGGAATGCCCATTTCCCCAAATCCTGAGTACTGGGGGGTTTAGGAAATCCCAGAGCACCAAAATCCTCAGTACAGGGGGGTTTGGGAACACCCAGTACCCCAAAATCCTGGAAAAAGTGAAGTGTGAAGCCCAGTTCCCCAAATCATGTGTACGGGGGGGGGGGGGGGGGGGGGGGGAACACGCCCAGATCTGCAAAAATCCCGGGAACAGGGGGGTTTGGGAATGCTTAGACCCCAA
Source organism: Acanthornis magna (assembly GCA_036785705.1). Taxonomy (NCBI): domain Eukaryota; kingdom Metazoa; phylum Chordata; class Aves; order Passeriformes; family Acanthizidae; genus Acanthornis; species Acanthornis magna. The sequence continues at coordinate 66,574 of JAWUZG010000734.1, forward strand.
AATCCCGGGAACAGGGTGGTTTGGGAACACCCAGAGCCCCAAAACCGTGGGAAAAGAGGAGTTTGGCCAATCCCAACCCCGAAAATTACAGAAATTGGGGGGGAAACTCTGAAAAAAGAGGAAGTTGGGACAACGCCCTTCCAAAATAAATCCCCAAAAAGGGACAAAACCCTCTGAACCTCAATGAGCCCTCTTTTCTCATGGACCCAGGGAACCCCAAATCCCAATCCCGCGGCTCCAGGACCCCCCAAAGCCCACCTTGGAGCCCCCAAAGGCCGGGCAGGCTCAGGGCCAGCAGCAGCAGCAGCAGCAGCAGGCAGGGGCCGCTCCGTGCTCCATCCATGGCGCCTGGGGATGCCGGGACACTGCGAAGGGTCGGTGCTGCTGCCAGGAAAGCGGCGGCCAAGTGGGGGGACTGGGAGTGGGGTCTTAGCACCCCAAAAGCGCGCGAGCCAATGGGAGCGCGCGGGAGTTGTGTCGTCATCAGTTGCCGGGCAGAGCGCTGAGCAAAAGAGCGGCGAAGAAATTGCAGCCAATGGGAGCGCGCGTGGCCGGTGACTCCTCAGGTGCCAGGGAGAGCCTCTGCAAAACGGGCCCCAAAGCGGCGCGGCAATCAGAGCGCGTTCCAAACAACTCCGGCCAATGGCAGCGCGCCCGAAACCACCGCCAGCAATCGGAGCGCGGCCCAAAACCCCGCCCGGCCAATGGGAGCCCGCGGGGGGAATGATCCCGCACTGCTCCGGCCTGGAGCTGCCAGTGCAGCGGCTGCTTTGGGGCTGGCGGCAGCTGCCCGGCGCTGGCCATGGCGCGTGTGGCGGCAGCTGGGGCCGTACTGGTGGCACTGGTGGTGCTGGGAGCCCCCCCGGCTGCGGGCGCGGAGCTGTCGGGTGAGCGGGGGGGGGGGGGCGGGGAATGCGATGGGAAAGGGGGAAAAGAGGAAAGGAAGGGGTTGGGGACCCCAAAATGGAGGGGTGGAGGAGGGTACCCCCAAAGGGAGAGCGGGAGGAGGCTGAGGGTTGGGGGAAGGTGAGGAAAGGGTGGGAGAGGGTGGGAAAGTGGGGAAAAGGGGAGGGTGGGACCCCAAAACTGAGCGGGTGGGGGATGGGGATGGGGGGATTGTCAGAAAAAAAGGAGAAAATGGGCAAAAAGAGGGAATTGGACCCCAAAACTAAATGGGGAGTGGCTGGAAATGGTGAGGGCTAAGGATGTGAAAGGGGAAATAGGGAGAAGGGTGGAAAAGAGGAAGTGGGAGCGCGGGCAGGAGGGTCCCGTGGCGGCCGTGGGGCACAGGGGGTGCGGAGTGGGGATCTGGGGGGGCCCAGGAGCTCTGGGATTGCTGTGGGGCACCCCTGACCTGTCCCTGCACACACAGGGGTCTTCCAGGAGATTAAAAAGGCCGAGTGTCACTTCATTAACGGCACGGAGAAGGTGAGGTTCGTGGACAGACTCATCTACAACCGAGTGGAGTACGCGAGGTTCGACAGCGATGTGGGGCACTTTGTGGGGTTCACCCTGGATGGGGAGAAGGCTGCCCGGTACTGGAACAGCCAACCGGAATGGCTGGAGTACAAACGGGGTCAGGTGGACAATTACTGCCGGCACAACTACGAGATCGGCACCCCGTTCAGCGTGGATCGCAGAGGTGAGCGTGCGGCAGAGCGTGTCCCCTCGGGCCCTGCCCTGGCAATGACCCTGGAGCCCTTCAGAACCTCCTGGGAATCACCCAGAGCCCTCAGCCCTCCTTGTGCCCACCCGGGGCCTCTTGTAGCTCCCAGTCCATCCCAGTCTCTCCCAGTCCATCCCAGTCTCTCCCAGTGCCTCCCCACCGCCACCTCCAGCGCGTCTGTTTCAGCGACGCGTGAAGATGACGCTTTTCAGCCAATCAGAGCGCGCGTCTCTGATGACTCATCAGTTTCCAGGCAGATCCGCAGCACCGAGTTCCCCGCGCTGCACTCGGCCTCGCAGTGCCGCGCGCTTCATTCCCAGTGCCTCCCAATGCCGCCCCAGTCCCCCCCAGTACAGTTTCAGAACCTTCCAATGTCCCCAGACTCTCTCCTAGTCCCTTTAGACCCAACCCCAGTCCATTCCCAGTCTACTCCCAGTCCTTCACCCTCTCTCCCAGTGCCCTCCCAGTGCTCCCAATTCCACTCCCCTCTCTCCCAGAGCCTCCCCACCCCATCCCAGTACATTCCCAGTTCCGCTCAGTGCTACCCCAGTTCCTCCCAGTGCCACCCCTGTCCTTCCCAGTGCCACCACAATCCCTCCCAGTGCTCCCACACTCTCTCCCAGTCCCTTAAGGACTATTCCCAGTCCACTCCCAGACCTCCACCCTCTCTCCCAGAGCCCTCCCAGTGCCCTCTGATCCACTCTCCTCTCTCCCACTGCCCCCCAGTCCTTCCCAGTCCATTTCCAGTCCCTCCCAGTGCCGCCTCAGAATTTTCCAGTATCCCCACACTCTCTCCCAGTCCCTTTAGATCCAGCCCCAGTCCATTCCCAGTCCACTCCCAGACCTCCACCTTCTCCTCCAGTGCTCTCCCAGTGCCCCCCAATCCATTCCCCTCTATCCCAATCACACCCAGTACATTCCCAGTCCCTCCCAGTGCATTCCCAGTCCCTCCCAGTGCCACCCCACCCCTCCCAGGTCTCTCCCAGCGCCCCCAGCTGATGCCAGTGTCTCCCCTGTGTCTCCCAGTGCCCCCCAGCGTGTCCATCTCGCTGGCGCCCTCGAGCTCCCAGCCCGGCCCCGGCCGCCTGCTGTGCTCCGTGATGGATTTCTACCCTGCCCAGGTGCAGGTGAGGTGGTTCGAGGGCCAGCAGGAGCTGTCGGAGGACGTGATGGTCACCGACGTGGTCCCCAACGGGGACTGGACCTACCAGCTGCTGGTGATGCTGGAAACGCCCCCCCGGCGCGGGCTGACCTACACGTGCCAGGTGGAGCACGTCAGCCTGGAGCAGCCCCTGAGGCGGCACTGGGGTACGGCCCGGCCCCCACAGCGCCGGGGGGAGCGGGGAGGGGCACTGGGGGGGTCGGGAGGGGGATTGGGCTGTGCTGGGAGGAACTGGGAGGGAGTAGGAGAGAAGCTGGTTTGAACTGGGAGAGGAGCTCGGGGGTGTGGATGGGCTGAGGGGTTGGGAGGATGTGGGGGAGGGTGGGATGGGGTTGCGGGGGTCGTGGTGGGCAGTGGGAGGGAGTTTGGGGGTGCTGGGAGGAACTGGGAGGGAGTTGGAGTGAGGCTGGAGGGGCTGGCAGGAGGTGGGGGATGGGAGAGCAGGGCTTGGGATGAGCTTGGTTGTGCTGGGAAGAGACTGGGAGGGGTCCTGGGAAGTGCTGGTGGGGCTGGGAAGGGACTGCGAGAGGCTTTGGGGGTCCCGGGGCGGTGGGGGGACACTGGGAGGGGTTGTGGGGTCCTGAGAGGGACGGGAGTGGCTTTGGTGGGTCCTGGGGAGGCTGGGAATGGATCGGGAGGAGGTTTCAGGGGGTCCTGGCTGGGCTGGGGGCGACCGGGACGGTGCTGGGAGGGGCTTGGGGTGTCGGTGAGAGGTTTTTGGGGGTCCTGAGGCCCGCGGACCCCCCCAGAGTTTCCGCCGGACGCCGCCCGCGGCAAGCTGCTGACGGGGATCGGGGGCTTCGTGTTGGGCTTGGTCTTCCTGGCGCTGGGGCTCGGCTTCTACCTGCGCAAGAAGGTGAGGGGGGGTCCCGGGGGTCGTGTCCCCCCTCCCTCTCCCGGAGCGTGTGTGCTCCCCCCGGGGCCCCCAGCCCGGTGTCACCCCCTTTTCTCTGCCCACAGAGCTCCTGAGCCACCGCCGGCGGCCGCAGCCCCTCCCCGTGGCCTCGGGCCCGGCCGGGACCCCCCGCTCCGTCCCCGCGCTGATTTTGGGGGGGTCGTGTGTCCCCCCCAGCCCCGCTGGCACTCTGCCCCTGCCCGGCTGCTCCCAGTGTTCCCAATAAAGCTTCGCACTTGCCCCGGGGCCGTTTCTTGGGGGGCGTTGGGGAGGGACTTGGGGGGACCCCACGGGCGGAGGGGCCGTGACTGGGGGGGCAGAGCCGGCCCCGGCACGGATGGGGAATGGGGACCCCCGTGTGTCCCCCCCGTGTCACCCCGATCTGGGGGGCCTTGGGAGGCACCTGAGCCCCAACACGGCACCCAGCGAACCCCAAAAAGGCACCGGGACCCCCCTGAGCCGCCCCGGAGCCCCCAAGGACCCCCAAACCGCACAGAAAAATACCCCTAAAGAAAGCCTAGTGAAAATGAGCTGATCAGAGAAAGGTCCCGAAAAAGTTATCAGCCAATCAGAGCTCGTGGCGTGGCACAGGGGGTGTGGGAACACCCAGCACCCCCAAAATCCTGGTAAAGAGGAAGTGAGAAGGCCCAGCTCCCCAAATCCTGTGTACAGGGGGGGTTGGACATGCCCAGCCCTGGAAAAATCCCGGGAACAGGGGGCTTTGGGAATGCTCAGAGCCCCGAAACCGTGGGAAAAGAGGAGTTTGGCCAATCCCAACCCTAAAAATAACAGAGAATGGGGAAAACCCTGAAAAAAGAGGAAGTTGGGACAACGCCCTTCATAAAAAAATCCCCTAAAAAGGGGACAGGACTCTCTGACCCCCCCGATCCCCCATTTCCCATGGACCCAGGGCACCCCAAATCCCAACCCCACGGCTCCAGGACCCCCCAAAGCCCACCTTGGAGCCTGTGGTGCTTTTGGCTTGGCCCAGTTTTTGCAGTGAGTAGGGTGGGGTACAAAGATGGCTCCTGCATGTTCTGTGTGAAGATTCTGGAAATTTCTCCACCATGTCCAGCAGAGCCAATCTCTGATGGCTCTGAAGATGATGGACATGCTGCTGGCCGAGCCTGGGCCAATTAGAGATGTTCGTTACGCCTCTGTGGAAACATATTGAAGAAGAAATCAAAACAATGTGAGCACTCACTTCTTTTTAGCCAGAGGAGGAGGAGGAGGAGGTAAAATATGTGAGGGAAACAACATGGAGGCACCAAGGTCAGTGGAGAAGGTGTGGGAGGGGGTGCTCCAGGCGCCAGAGCTGAAAACCTTCTGCTGGCTGTGGTGAAGACCATGGGGAGCAGGTGGTCCCCCTGCAGCCCATGGGGTCCATGAGGTACAGACCATGGGGAGCAGGTGGTCCCCCTGCAGCCCATGGGGTCCATGAGGTACAGACCATGGGGAGCAGGTGGTCCCCCTGCAGCCCATGGGGTCCAGGGGGTGCAGAGAATCCCCCTCAGCCTGTGGGGAGGTGCCCACGCCAGAGGAGCAGGTGATGCCTGCAGGAAGCTGTGATCCAGTGGGAGTCACAGAGACTGAGAGTTGCAAAGGCCTTGCAGGAGAGAGAAAGGCCTTGCTCCCGGGATGGAAACAGCCTGGCCTCGGCTTGGAATTCTGCGCCCTGGACAGAAAATCTCGGACTGCAGCAGATTTTGGGCGGGTGCTGCTCGTGAGATTGGACCCACGCCAAAGAAGTTGGCAGAGGACTGTCTCTCGTGGGAGGGACCCCCATGGCTAAGTAGAGGATTCTTCTCCCTGATGGACTGACCCTGACCGAAGGAAAACTCCCATACCCTGCCCCCACCCCGGAGCTGTTGGTTAGAAGGAAGGAGGGAGGGGGTGAGCTGAGAAATTGCCTTAATAGGGAGAGGGGTGAGTAGAGAAACAGCGTTTGTAGCAGAAGAATTGTGGTGTTGGACTGACTAAGGAAAGCCACAAACCTTGCCCCAGCCCGGATCTGTTGGTTGGATGGAGGGAGGGGGCGAATAGAGAAACAGTGCCTGTAGTGGAAGAATTGTGATGGACTGACCTAAGAGAAAAAAATCCCACAGCCTGCCCCTGCCCGGGAGTTGTTGGTTAGTTGGAAAAGAGGGAGGGGGAGAGCTGAGAAGTGGTGCCTTAAGAGGGAAGGGGAGTGAGTGAAGAAACGGTGTCTTGAGAGCTTATTTTTACCTCTGATTAATCCTCCGACTCTGTTAGATTAATAAATCACTATCTCTGCAACTTTAGGTTTCCCGCCTGCTTTTGCCCTGTATCTCGTGCGTCCTGCTTATCAGTGATCTTATCTCAACTCATAAGTCCAGTGTTTTGTGTTAGTTTTCCCTCTCCTCTGCAGAGCTGCAGCAGGTGAGAGCAGAGAGAGCAAAGGTGGTAGGTGCCTGGCATTTAGCCAGGGTCAAACCCACACATAACAGAAATGAAAACATTGGTTATATAGCTCTATCTTTATAACAAGGCTGCTTATACCAAAAGAATAAAACCATTCGCACAATAAATCCTTGAGGAAAACCAACGCTACAATCTGTATTTCTCACACCATTCGCACAATAAATCCTTGCGAAAAGCCAACGCTACAATCTGTATTTCTCACACCACACACACAGTAAATCTCTGCGGAAAGCCAACACTACAATCTGTATTTCTCACACCATACACACAGTAAATCTCTGCGGAAAGCCAACACTACAATCTGTATTTCTCACACCATACACACAGTAAATCTCTGCGGAAAGCCAACACTACAATCTGTATTTCTCACACCATACACACAGTAAATCTCTGCGGAAAGCCAACACTACAATCTGCATTTCTCACACCATACACACAGTAAATCTCTGCGGAAAGCCAACACTACAATCTGTATTTCTCACACTATTTGCAGAGCGATCCCGCCTTGGGCCCGGGCCCGTTGCAGCGCCGTTCCTCACGGGCGCCTTTGGCCCCGCCCATCCCGAGGGGCACTGAGCGCGCGGGGCTTGGGCTGTGCCGTGTGCAGAGCCCGCGCCTCGCTCGCTGCCATTGGCTGATGGTGCCGTCACTCTTGATTCCCGCGCGCTGATTGGTCAGATAGGGACAAGCCCCGGCCCGGCCCCGGTTTCAGGGTGTCTGAGGGGAAGCATCGGCGCCATTGTTGGAGTGTGTGTGCGGGCCCGGGAGCGGCGGCGGCGGAGCTCGGAGCGGCCCCGGAGCAGGTGGGAGCCGCGCTGGGTTGTGCCGGGGCTCGGGGCTCGCTGCGGGCGGCATGGGGGGGGCTGTGGTGGCTCCGTTGTCCCGCGTTGCCCCGGCCTGAGGCCGCAGCGGGAGCGGCTGCCCGCGGTGTGGTTGCCGCTGCTGCCTGGGCAGGAGGCGGTGCCGGAGCAGCGCTGGCTCGTGCCGGTGTGTGTGGGGAAAATTAACGCGGCCAGAGGTTTGTGTGCCCATAGGAGACAGAGGAATCGTGTAAAAGTGACTTTATTCATGAGCAAAGGGAGAGGCCGTGGGGCATTTGCCATGGGATCTAATAAAGCGCGGCCTCCTTGTTATCCTCATCTCCCTGTCTCACATGCGGCCACCCACCACAAACTCCTTTTTTTTTTTTTAAAGAATATTGGATTAACAGGCTGTGGGAGGAGAAGGAGGTGGGATTATGCAGGAGAAGGAAGGGGAGGGAGGAGGAAGAATAGCGAGAGGAAGAGGAGTGTGAGGAAGGGCAGGATACAGCAGCAGGAGGAGGAAGAGGAGGAGGCACGCCAAGGTCGCAGCACTCCAACACTGTGTCTGCAGCTCCCCACGTCCAGCAGGTGCCCAGGGAGAGAGGGATCCACGATTGTCACGGGGCCTAAATCTTGGTGTTTGTGAGATTTTTTTTTGCTAAATGTCGGTGCTTTGGTGTTTTTTTATAAGTGAACCTTTTTGTTTTGGAGGGAGGTTTGGCTGAATCTTGGTGTTTGGGGAGTTTAGGGGCTGTGTATTTATATGTGGGGGATTTTTGGGCTGCATCTTGGTGTTTTGGAGGTTTTTATGAACACTACGTACATGAAGACTTGCAGAGATGGAGCTGGGCAGGAGGAACCCCCAGTCCAAGGTGCTCAGGTGTTTTTTTTCCCCCAAAGCAGAATCTGTCAGTGCCAAGGCGTGGCCGGATGGAGGAGGAGGAGGAGGAAAAGGCGCAGAGATGCAGCACGAGGAGGGGCTGCAAACGCAGGCCAGGGAGCTGCGAGGAGGAAAGAGCCTCCCTGTGCCGGGAAGGCGACCGGAGATGCAGCCAGAGCTCGGAGCTGGGGGAGAAGCCTCAGGCTGGGGAGAAGCCCCACAAGTGTGGGGAGTGTGGGAAGGCCTTCAGGTGGAGATCTGACCTGATCCGACACCAAATGATCCACAGTGGGGAGAAGCCTCAGGCTGGGGAGAAGCCCCACAAGTGTGGGGAGTGTGGGAAGGCCTTCAAGTGGAGATCTGAGCTGATCCGACACCAAATGATCCACAGTGGGGAGAAGCCTCAGGCTGGGGAGAAGCCCTTCGAGTGTGGGGCGTGTGGGAAGAGCTTCAGATGGAAATCCGCCCTGATGGAGCACCAGGTGGTCCACACGGGGGAAAAGCCCTTCGAGTGTGCGGAGTGTGGGAAGCGCTTCGGCCGCAGAACGTGTCTGTTTCAGCACCGAAAGATCCACACTGGGGAGAGGCCCTACAAGTGTGGGGAGTGTGGGAAGAGCTTCAGGTTGAAACCTGACCTCACCAAGCACCAAATGATCCACACTGGGGAGAGGCCCTACAAGTGTCCCGAGTGTGGGAAGAGGTTTCAGAGGAGCTCCCAGGTCATCGTCCATGCGCGGATTCACACCGAGGACAGGCCCTTCCGCTGCCCCAACTGCGGGGAGGGCTTCAAGCACAATTCCCACCTCATCAGGCACCAAATGATCCACACCAGGGAGAGTCCCTACAAATGTGGGGAGTGTGGGAAGAGCTTCAGGTCGAAATCTGAGCTCAACATGCACCAAATGATCCACACTGGGGAGAAGCCCTACGAGTGTTCCGAGTGTGGGAAGAGCTTCAGGTCGAAATCTGAGCTCAACACGCACCAAATGATCCACACTGGGGAGAGGCCCTATGAGTGTCCCAAGTGTGGGAAGAGGTTTCGGACCAGCTCCAATGTCCTCTTCCATGAGCGGATTCACACCGAGGAGAGGCCCTTCCGCTGCCCCGACTGCGGGAAGGGCTTCAAGCGGAATGACCAACTCGTCATGCACCGAATGATCCACACTGGGGAGAGGCCCTACGAGTGTCCCGAGTGTGGCAAGAGATTTCAGAGGAGCTCCCACGTCGTCGTCCACGCGCAGATTCACACCGAGGAGAGGCCCTTCCGCTGCCCCGACTGTGGGAAGGGCTTCAGACGGAGCTCTCACCTCATCAGGCACCAAATGATCCACACCAGGTAGAGTCCCTAGAAATGTGGGCAGTGTTGCATGAGCTTCATCTTGAAGCCTGAGCTCATCAGACACCAAATGATCCACTCCAGGGAGAGACCCTACACCTGTCCCGAGTGTGCAAAGAGGTTTCAGAGCAGCTCCCATGTTCTCCTCCATGAGCGCATTCACACCGAGGAGAGGCCCTTCCGCTGCCCCGACTGTGGGGACAGCTTCAAGCTGCACTCCAACCTCGTCGTGCACCGGCGCATCCACACCGGGGAGAGGCCCTCGAGTGTGGGGAGTGTGGGAAGAGCTTGGTGTCTGCTCCAGCTCCATGCCCCATGGGAGGATCTGCCTGGGATGGTCCCCAGTGATCCCCTGGTGGTCACCTGGGTGAAGGCAAGGCCTGGAATATCCATTGGGACACAGAGCAGCATTGGGAATTCCCCAGGAAGAGTGGATTAATTGACTTTCCACGCCAAAAAAACTCACCTTTTGCCTTCAATTATTTCTTCTTTTGGCATCGGTCAATGCTGGATGGCCTCATGAATCAACGGTGGATCAGCCTAATTCTGATTTTCTTTGGCCCGAGGGCATCTGCCACAGCCACCCGGTTCTGGACTGGGGCAAAGACCGAGATTTTGGAGACAGTGGGGTGGAAAATCTGCAATAATTTTCTTCCTTCCCAGCTGAGCACGTGGATCCTCAGCCAGCACGGACACGTAAATCCTTTTCTTTTGGCGTTGGTTTTCTTTTCATTTTTATTCATGCCTTCAAAATATCTGAATTTGGGAGAAAAATCAAGAGATTGAATTGAGACATGGATGGGACATGGGGGACACAGCCAGGGGTGGGACATCAGGGACATGGTCATGGGTGGGGACATGGGAGGCACAGACACGGGTGGGGACATGGGAGGCACAGACATGGGTGGGACATGGCGGATATGGACATGGGTGGGAAATGGGGGACATGGACATGGGTGGGACATGAGGGACACGGACATGGGTGAGGACATGATAGGAGAGGTCCAGGTTGGGACTCTGACACAGAGAGTGATGTGGGGACAGAGACAGGGACAGGGACGTGGCCATTCCTGGGGACATTGGGGCCCACGTCCATGGATGGAGACGTGGGGGACAATGCCACGGATGGGAACGGGGTCGGGACAGAGCCGTGGGTGAGGATACAGTGGGACATGGACATGGGTGGGGACATGGTGGGACACAGATATGGGTGGGGACATGGAGGGGCACAGCCATGGGTGGGGACATGGGGGACACGGATGTGGGGGGGACATGGGGGACACGAACATGGGTGGGACATGGACACGGATATGGGTGGGGACAGGAGAGGACAGAGCCATGGGTGGAACACTGACACAGAGTGACACGGGGATAAGACAGGGACGTAGCCATTCCTGAGTACATTGGGACCCATGTCCATGGATGGAGACATGGGGGACAATGGCACGGATGGGAACAGGGTGGGGACACAACCGTTGGTGAGGACACAGTGGGACATGGCCGGTGAGACGTGGGGACATGAGGACACAGCCGTGGGTGGGACATGGAGAACAGGGGTGGGGACATGTGGGACACATACATGGGTAGGACATGGGGGACACGGCCATGGGTGGGGACATGGGGGGACATAGACATGGGTGGGACATGCGGGACATGGCTGGTGACACATGGGGAGGTGGGGACATGGGGGCACAGCCATTGGTTGGGACATGGGGGACACAGCCATGGGTGGGACACAGGGTACACGGACATGGGTGGGGATGTGGGGGACACAGATACGGGTGAGACATTGGGGACATGGACATGGGTGGGACATGAGAGGACAGAGCCATGGTGGGACACTGACATGGAGAGTGACATGGGGACAGGGACGTGGGTGGGGACTTGGGGACATTGTAGGCCACGGCCATGGATGGAGATGTGGGGGACAATGCCATGGATGGGAACAGGGTGGGGACACAGCCATAGGTGAGGACACGGTGGGACATGGCTGGTGACACGTGGGGACACAGCCGTGGGTGGGACATGGAGGACATGGTTGGGGACATGGAGGAGATGGACATGGGTGGGACATGGGGGGACATGGACATGGGTGGGAGATGGAGGACATGGCTGGTGACACATGGGGACATGGGGTCATGGGGCCACAGCCATTGGTTGGTACATGGGGGACACAGCCATGGGTGGGACACGGGTTACACGGACATGGGTGGGGACATTGGGGACATGGACATGGGTGGGGACTTGAGAGGAGAGAGCCTTAGTGGGACTCTGACACGGAGAGTGACATGGGGACAGGGACATGGGTGGAGACTTCGGGACATTGCTGCCCACGGCCATGGATGGAGATGTGGGGGACAATGCCATGGATGGGAACAGGGTGGGGACATGGTGGGACATGTCCGGTGACATGAGGGGACATGGGGACCCAGCCATGTGTCCCGCGCGCAATGGCGGACGGGGCTGGACAAGGATGGCGTGCAGATGGACGGGGCTGGGCAGGGAGCTCAGAGCAGGGAGATGGAGCAGCCGGGTCAGCCCACCCGGGCCAGCCAGCAGAGGAGGTGGCAAGAGCTCCGCGGTTGTGGCAGGCAGGGCGCAGGGCGGTGGCAGTGATTCGCCCCAAACAGGCCCAGAGACACTTCAGAGACAAAGTCAAAAAGTGGAGACTTGCTTTATTCGGCGCGCCGGGTGTGGGGGTTCGCTCCTCCAAAACACACACCTCGGCACTTCCAACACACAATATTATGGGTAACACTCATGAATATATATCACATTCCCTGCGACAGGAGTGGTTATACAAATAATCTGTCAGAAATCCTTAATATCATTAGCATGTGTGCCACGCATGCGCTGTGTATCCTGGTGGTTTTTGGGGGTCTGCTCGTGATGAAGATCTGTAGTCTTCATCACAGTGCACGTTTCACCTTTCTCTCTGGAGCATGGCCAGTCCTTGGTGGGTGATTCAGGGTTTCTGTGCTGGCCTCAGATTCTTGTCCCTCTTATGTTGACAAGATTAAGGGAATTCTGTTTTCCTGGGTTTTAGAATTTACATACTCTGTCTCTCAATAGCTCAGTTACCTATTGACCAACCCTTTTTTAACTCTCTCACTGCCCTCCAGTGACACACAGGGGAGAGAAAAATGAACCAGGAGTTTGTGCATTAAGGATTGGGAGAGTCCTCAAACACCACTGTGGGCAAAACAGGCTCGAAATTAAAGCAGAAGTAAAAGAAGACCCTTAAAAACAGTTTGACCCCACCCAACAGGGATCACCTGGAACAGAGTCACCAGGGCTCGGCCCCACGGGGGTCACTGGGCACCATCCGATGTGGATCCTCCCATGGGGGATGGAGCTGGAGCAGACAGGAAGCTCTTCCCGCACTCGGGGCGCTCGCAGGGCTTCCCTCAGTGGTTCCTCTGTTGGTGTCGGGTGAAGTCAGACGTCTGTGAGAAGCTCATCCCACACTCCCCACACTCGCGGGGCCTCTCCCCGGTGTGGATTCGCCGGTGCACGACGAGGTTGGAGTGCAGCTTGAAGCTGTCCCCACAGTCAGGGCAGCGGAAGGGCCTCTCCTCAGTGTGAATGCGCTCATGGAGAAGGACATGGGAGCTGCTCTGAAACCTCTTTGCACACTCGGGACAGGTGTAGGGTCTCTCCCCGGTGTGGATAATTTGGTGCCTGATGAGCTCAGGCTTCAACCTGAAGCTCTTCCCACACTCCCCACATTTCTAGGGACTCTACCTGGTGTGGATCATTTGGTGCTTGGTGAGGTGAAAGCTCCGCTTGAAGGCCTTCCCGCAGTCGGGGCAGCAGAAGGGCCTCTCCCCGGTGTGAATCCGCTCATGGAGGAGGACATCGGAGCTGCTCCGAAACCTCTTCCCACACTCGGGACACTCGTAGGGCCTCTCCCCAGTGTGGATCATTTGGTGCGTGCTGAGAGCAGATTTCAACCTGAAGCTCTTCCCACACTCGGGACACTCATAGGGCCTCTCCCCGGTATGGATCGTTTGGTGCTTAGTGACCTCAGATTTCGACCTGAAGCTCTTCCCACACTCGGGACACGCGTAGGGCCTCTCCCCAGTGTGGATCATTTGGTGCGTTTTGAGAACATATTTCGACCTGAAGCTCTTCCTACACTCCCCACATTTGTAGGGCCTCTCCCCAGTGTGGATGCGCCGGTGCACGATGAGGGTGGAGTTCTTCTTGAAGCCCTCCCCGCAGTCGGGGCAGCGGAAGGGCCTCTCCTCGGTGTGAATCCGCGCGTGGACGACGACCTCGGAGCTGCTCCGAAACCTCTTCCCACACTCAGGACACTCGTAGGGCCTCTCCCCGGTGTGGATCATTTGGTGCATGTTGAGCTCAGGCTTTGACCTGAAGCTCTTCCCACACTCCCCACACTCGTATGGCCTCTCCCCAGTGTGGATTATTTGGTGCCTGATGAGCTCATACTTCGACCTGAAGCTCTTCCCACATTCCTCACACTCGTAGGGCCTCTCCCCGGTGTGGATGCGCCGGTGCCTGACGAGTTGGCCGTTCCACTTGAATCCCTCCCCGCAGCTGGGGCAGTGGAAGGGCCTCTCCTCGCTGTGGATCATTTCGTGCTTGGTCAGGTCAGGTTTCAACCTGAAGGTCTTCCCACACTCAGGACACTCATAAGGCCTCTCCCCTGTGTGGATCTTTCGGTGCTGAAACAGACCCGTTCTGTGGCTGAAGTGCTTTCCACACTCCGCACACTCGAAGGGCTTTTCCCCCGTGTGGACCACCTGGTGCTCCATCAGGGTGGATTTCCATCTGAAGGCCTTCCCACACTCCCCACACTCGAAGAGCTTCTCCCTGGCTTGAGGGTTCTCCATACTGTGGATGATTTGGTGTTCAATCAGTCGATATCTCCAGATGAAGCTCTTCCCACACTCCCCGCACTTGTGGGGCTTCTCTCCTGTGTGTATCATCTGGTGTCGGCTCAGCGAAGATCTCCACTTGAAGGCCTTCCCACACTCTCCACACTTGTGAGGCTTCTCCCCAGCCTCAGGCTTCTCCCCCAGCTCCGAGCTCTGGCTGCATCTCCGGCCGCCTTCCCGGCACAGGGAGGCTATTTCCTCCTCGCAGCTCCCTGGCCTGCGTTTGCAGTCCCTCCTCGTGCGGCATCTCTGCGCCTTTTCCTCCTCCTCCTCCTCCATCCAGCCACGCCTTGGCACTGACAGATTCTGCTTTGGGGAAAAAAACACCTGAGCACCTTGGACTGGGGGTTCCTCCTGCCCAGCTCCATCTCTGCAAGTCTCCATGTACGTAGTGTTCATAAAAACCTCCAAAACACCAAGATGCAGCTCAAAAATCCCCCAAACATAAAGACGAAGCCCCTAAACTCCCAAAACACCAAGATTCAGCCAAGCCTCCCTCCAAAACAAAAAGGTTCACCTATAAAAAAACCACAAAGCACAAACCTTTAGCCTCAAATTCTCACAAACCCCAAGCTATAGGCCCCGTGACAATCGTGGATCCCTCTCTCCCTGGGCACCTGCTGGACGTGGGGAGCTGCAGACACAGTGTTGGAGTGCTGCGACCTTGGCGTGCCTCCTCTTCCTCTTCCTCCTCCTGCTGCTGTATCCCTGCCCTTCCTCACACTCCTCTTCCTCTCGCTACTCTTCCTCCTCCCTCCCCTTCCTTCTCCTGCATAATCCCACTTCCTTCTCCTCCTAGGACCAATAAATACAATATTGTTTAACAAAAAAAAAAGCAGTTTGTGGTGGGTGGCCGCATGTGAGACAGGGAGATGAGGATAACAAGGAGGCCGCGCTTTATTAGATCCCATGGCAAATGCCCCACGGCCTCTCCCTTTGCTCATGAATAAAATCACTTTTACACGATTCCTCTGTCTCCTATGGGCACACAAACCTCTGGCCGCGTTCATTTTCCCCACACACACCGGCACGAGCCAGCGCTGCTCCGGCACCGCCTCCTGCCCAGGCAGCAGCGGCAACCACACCGCGGGCAGCCGCTCCCGCTGCGGCCTCAGGCCGGGGCAACGCGGGACAACGGAGCCACCACAGCCCCCCCCATGCCGCCCGCAGCGAGCCCCGAGCCCCGGCACAACCCAGCGCGGCTCCCACCTGCTCCGGGGCCGCTCCGAGCTCCGCCGCCGCCGCCGCCGCTCCCGGGCCCGCACACACACTCCAACAATGGCGCCGATGCTTCCCCTCAGACACCCTGAAACCGGGGCCGGGCCGGGGCTTGTCCCTAGCTGACCAATCAGCGCGCGGGAATCAAGAGTGACGGCACCATCAGCCAATGGCAGCGAGCGAGGCGCGGGCTCTGCACACGGCACAGCCCAAGCCCCGCGCGCTCAGTGCCCCTCGGGATGGGCGGGGCCAAAGGCGCCCGTGAGGAACGGCGCTGCAACGGGCCCGGGCCCAAGGCGGGATCGCTCTGCAAATAGTGTGAGAAATACAGATTGTAGTGTTGGCTTTCCGCAGAGATTTACTGTGTGTATGGTGTGAGAAATACAGATTGTAGTGTTGGCTTTCCGCAGAGATTTACTGTGTGTATGGTGTGAGAAATACAGATTGTAGTGTTGGCTTTCCGCAGAGATTTACTGTGTGTATGGTGTGAGAAATACAGATTGTAGCGTTGGCTTTCCGCAGAGATTTATTGTGTGTATGGTGTGAGAAATACAGATTGTAGTGTTGGCTTTCCGCAGAGATTTACTGTGTGTATGGTGTGAGAAATACAGATTGTAGTGTTGGCTTTCCGCAGAGATTTACTGTGTGTATGGTGTGAGAAATACAGATTGTAGCGTTGGCTTTCCGCAGAGATTTACTGTGTGTATGGTGTGAGAAATACAGATTGTAGCGTTGGCTTTCCGCAGAGATTTACTGTGTGTATGGTGTGAGAAATACAGATTGTAGTGTTGGCTTTCCGCAGAGATTTACTGTGTGTATGGTGTGAGAAACACAGATTGTAGTGTTGGCTTTCCGCAGAGATTTACTGTGTGTGTGGTGTGAGAAATACAGATTGTAGCGTTGGCTTTCCGCAGAGATTTACTGTGTGTGTGGTGTGAGAAACACAGATTGTAGTGTTGGCTTTCCGCACGGATTTATTGTGCGTATGGTTTTATTCTTTTTGTATAGACGTAGCCTTGTTATAAAGATAGCAGTATGTAACCAATGTTTTCATTTCTGTTGTTAACTAGATTTTGATATAGCAGTGAAATAACTGATAGAGTTAAAAAGTATATATTTTCACTAACTGCACTGCCTCCCTCATTGGATAACACCCAAAGAACAGCACAAAGAAGACCCCACACTGATACCTGACTATCAGCCATAACCAGACGCAAGAACCACGGAGGAATGGCCAAACTGGAGAGGAGAACAAAGACTGAAAAAACCACAGCCAAGAAATACGAATGCTCTGAAAAGACAGGACCAAGGAGGAGCCATGCAAAAGAGTCCTTGGAAGATGCAAAATACTTTGGAGAAAAGTTTGAATATGCATGAATGCTTAGGAATGGGCACTAAGCTGATGCAATACAAAGGGAATTTAAGACGACTCCTTCAATGGCAGGTGTGCTTTTGGCTTAGGGCCAAGCACCCAGCGCTGTTCCTTTCCTTTATTGTTTCTGTCCCCTATTGTCCTTTATTAAACTCTTCCATTTCAACAGAAAAGTGAACTTCGTTTTTCACAATACCAACAAAAGTTCTCCTCAACTCCCGGCCAAAGAAGTGGGGATTTGCTTTATTCGGTGTACCGGGTGTGGGGGATTCACTCCTCCAAACACACACACCCCGGCACTGCCGACACACAATATTATGGGTAACACTCATGAATATTCATCACATTCCCCGCGATAGGGGCGGTTATACAAATAATCTCTCAGAAATCATTAATATCATTAGCATGTGTGCCACACATGCGCTGTGTGTCCTGGTGGTCTTTGGGGGTCTGCTCGTGATGAAGATCTGTAGTCATCATCACAGTGCACGTTTCACCTTTCTCTCTGGAGCATGGGCAGTCCTTGGTGGGTGATTCAGGGTTTCTGTGCTGGCCTCAGATTCTTGTCCCTCTTATCTTGAGAAGATTAAGGGAATTCTGTTTTCCTAGGTTTTAGAATTTACATACAATGTCTCTCAATAGCTGAGTTACCTATTGACCAACCCTTTTTTAACTCTCTCACTGCCCTCCAGTGATGCACAGGAGAGAGAAAAATGAACCAGGGGTTTGTGAGTTAAGGAATGGAAGAGTCCTCAAATGCCACTGTGGGAAAACAGGCTAGGAATTGGAGATGTGAACCGAATTTATTGGTATCAAACTTAAAGCAGAAGTAAAAGAAGACCCTTAAAAACAGTTTGAACCCACCCAACAGGGATCACCCGGAATGGAGTCACCAGGGCTCAGCCCCACGGGGGTCACTGGGCACCATCCGATGTGGATCCTCCCATGGGGGATGGAGCTGGAGCAGACAGGAAGCTCTTCCTGCACTCGGGGCGCTCAGAGGGCTTCCCTCAGTGGTGCCTCTGTTGGTGTCGGATGAAGTTAGACTTCTGTGAGAAGCTCTTCCCACACTCCCCACACTCGTAGGGCCTCTCCCCAGTGTGGATCATTTGGTGCTTGGTGAGCTCAGATTTCGACCTGAAGCTCTTCCCACACTCGGGACACTCATAGGGCCTCTCCCCGGTGTGGATCATTTGATGCCTGTTGAGTGCAGAGTTCTGCTTGAAGCCCTTCCCACAGTCGGGGCAGCGGAAGGGCCTCTCCTCGGTGTGAATCCGCTCATGGACAAGGACATGGGAGCTGCTCCGAAACCTCTTCCCACACTCGGCACACTCATAGGGCCTCTCCCCCGTGTGGATCTTTTGGTGCGTGTTGAGAGCAGATTTCGACCTGAAGCTCTTCTCACACTCGGAACACTCATAGGGCCTCTCCCTGGTGTGGATCATTTGGTGCGTGTTGAGCTCAGATTTCGACCTGAAGCTCTTCCCACACTCCTCACACTTGTAGGGCCTCTCCCCCGTGTGGATCATTTGGTGCCTGATGAGGTGGTGGTTCTGCTTGAAGCTCTTCCCGCAGTCGGGGCAGCGGAACGGCCTCTCCTCTGTGTGAATCTGCACGTGGACGATGACCTCGGAGCTGCTCCGAAACCTTTTCCCACACTCGGGACACTCGTAGGGCCTCTCCCCAGTGTGGATCTCTTGGTGCTTGGTGAGGGCAGATTTTGACCTGAAGCTCTTCCCACACTCGGGACACTCATAGGGTCTCTCCCCAGTGTGGATCATGTGGTGCTTGGTGAGGTTAGATTTTGACCTGAAGCTCTTCCCACACTCGGGACACTCATAGGGCCTCTCCCCAGTGTGGATCATTTGGTGCCTGATGAGCTTAGATTTCAACCTGAAGCTCATCCCACACTCCCCACATTTGTAGGGCCTCTCCCCAGTATGAATCATTCGGTGAGTGACAAGGGTGGAATTCTGCTTGAAGCCCTCCCCGCAGTCGGGGCAGCGGAAGGGCCTCTCTTCGGTGTGAATCCGCTCATGGAGGAGGACATTGGAGCTGCTCCGAAACCTCTTCCCACACTCGGGACACTCGTAGGGCCTCTCCCCAGTGTGAATCATTTGGTGCCTGATGAGCTCAGATTTCAACCTGAAGCTCTTCCCACACTCCCCACACTTGTAGGGCCTCTCCCCGGTGTGGATCTTTCGGTGCTGAAACAGACTCGTTCTGCGGCCGAAGCTCTTCCCACACTCCGCACACTCAAAGGGCTTTTCCCCCGTGTGGACCACCTGGTGCTCCATCAGGGCGGATATACATCTGAAGGCCTTCCCACACTCCCCACACTCGAAGGGCTTCTCCCCGGCCTGAGGCTTCTCCCCACTGTGGATCATTTGGTGTCGGATCAGCTCAGATCTCCACTTGAAGGCCTTCCCACACTCCCCACACTTGTGGGGCTTCTCCCCAGCCTGAGGCTTCTCCCCCAGCTCCGAGCTCGGGCTGCATCTCCGGCCGCCTTCCCGGCACAGGGAGGCTCTTTCCTCCTCGCAGCTCCCTGGCCTGCGTTTGCAGTCCCTCCTCGTGCTGCATCTCCGCGCCTTTTCCTCCTCCTCCTCCTCCATCCGGCCACGCCTTGGCACTGACAGATTCTGCTTTGGGGGAAAAAAAACACCTGAGCACCTTGGACTGGGGGTTCCTCCTGCCCAGCTCCATCTCTGCAAGTCTCCATGTACGTAGTGTTCATAAAAACCTCCAAAACACCAAGATGCAGCCCAAAAATCCCCCACATATAAATACACATGCCCTAAACTTCCAAAACATCAAGATTCAGCCAAGCCTCCCTCCAAAACAAAAACGTTCACGTATTAAAAAAACACAAAGCACAAACATTTAGCCGAAAATTCTCACAAACCCCAAGATTTAGGCCCCGTGACAGTCGTGGATCCCTCTCTCCCTGGGCACCTGCTGGACGTGGGGAGCTGCAGACACAGTGTTGGAGTGCTGCGACCTTGGCGTGCCTCCTCTTCCTCCTCCTCCTGCTGCTGTATCCCTGCCCTTCCTCACACTCCTCTTCCTCTCGCTACTCTTCCTCCTCCCTCCCCTTCCTTCTCCTGCATAATCCCACCTCCTTCTCCTCCCACAGCCTGTTAATACAATATTCTTTAAAAAAATAAAAAAAGGAGTTTGTGGTGGGTGGCCGCATGTGAGACAGGGAGATGAGGATAACAAGGAGGCCGCGCTTTATTAGATCCCATGGCAAATGCCCCACGGCCTCTCCCTTTGCTCATGAATAAGATCACTTTTACACGATTCCTCTGTCTCCTATGGGCACACAAACCTCTGGCCGCGTTAATTTTCCCCACACACACCGGCACGAGCCAGCGCTGCTCCGGCACCGCCTCCTGCCCAGGCAGCAGCGGCAACCACACCGCGGGCAGCCGCTCCCGCTGCGGCCTCAGGCCGGGGCAACGCGGGACAACGGAGCCACCACAGCCCCCCCCATGCCGCCCGCAGCGAGCCCCGAGCCCCGGCACAACCCAGCGCGGCTCCCACCTGCTCCGGGGCCGCTCCGAGCTCCGCCGCCGCCGCCGCCGCTCCCGGGCCCGCACACACACTCCAACAATGGCGCCGATGCTTCCCCTCAGACACCCTGAAACCGGGGCCGGGCCGGGGCTTGTCCCTATCTGACCAATCAGCGCGCGGGAATCAAGAGTGACGGCACCATCAGCCAATGGCAGCGAGCGAGGCGCGGGCTCTGCACACGGCACAGCCCAAGCCCCGCGCGCTCAGTGCCCCTCGGGATGGGCGGGGCCAAAGGCGCCCGTGAGGAACGGCGCTGCAACGGGCCCGGGCCCAAGGCGGGATCGCTCTGCAAATAGTGTGAGAAATACAGATTGTAGTGTTGGCTTTCCGCAGAGATTTACTGTGTGTATGGTGTGAGAAATACAGATTGTAGTGTTGGCTTTCCGCAGAGATTTACTGTGTGTATGGTGTGAGAAATACAGATTGTAGCGTTGGCTTTCCGCAGAGATTTACTGTGTGTATGGTGTGAGAAATACAGATTGTAGCGTTGGCTTTCCGCAGAGATTTACTGTGTGTATGGTGTGAGAAATACAGATTGTAGCGTTGGCTTTCCGCAGAGATTTACTGTGTGTATGGTGTGAGAAATACAGATTGTAGTGTTGGCTTTCCGCAGAGATTTACTGTGTGTATGGTGTGAGAAATACAGATTGTAGTGTTGGCTTTCCGCAGAGATTTACTGTGCGTATGGTGTGAGAAATACAGATTGTAGTGTTGGCTTTCCGCAGAGATTTACTGTGTGTATGGTGTGAGAAATACAGATTGTAGTGTTGGCTTTCCGCAGAGATTTACTGTGTGTGTGGTGTGAGAAATACAGATTGTAGCGTTGGCTTTCCGCAGAGATTTATTGTGCGTATGGTTTTATTCTTTTTGTATAGACGTAGCCTTGTTATAAAGATAGCGGTATGTAACCAATGTTTTCATTTCTGTTGTTAACTAGATTTTGATATAGCAGTGAAATAACTGATAGAGTTAAAAAGTATATATTTTCACTAACTGCACTGCCTCCCTCATTGGATAACACCCAAAGAACAGCACAAAGTAGACCCCACACTGATACCTGACTATCAGCCATAACCAGACGCAAGAACCACGGAGGAATGGCCAAACTGGAGAGGAGAACAAAGACTGAAAAAACCACAGCCAAGAAATACGAATGCTCTGAAAAGACAGGACCAAGGAGGAGCCATGCAAAAGAGTCCTTGGAAGATGCAAAATACTTTGGAGAAAAGTTTGAATATGCATGAATGCTTAGGAATGGGCACTAATCTGATGCAATACAAAGGGAATTTAAGAAGACTCCTTCAATGGCAGGTGTGCTTTTGGCTTAGGGCCAAGCACCCAGCGCTGTTCCTTTCCTTTATTGTTTCTGTCCCCTATTGTCCTTTATTAAACTCTTCAATTTCAATAGAAAAGTGAACTTCGTTTTTCACAATACCAACAAAAGTTCTCCTCAACTCCCGGCCAAAGAAGTGGGGATTTGCTTTATTCGGTGTACCGGGTGTGGGGGATTCACTCCTCCAAACACACACACCCCGGCACTGCCGACACACAATATTATGGGTAACACTCATGAATATTCATCACATTCCCCGCGATAGGGGCGGTTATACAAATAATCTCTCAGAAATCATTAATATCATTAGCATGTGTGCCACGCATGTGCTGGGTGTCCTGGTGGTCTTTGGGGGTCTGCTCGTGATGAAGATCTGTAGTCATCATCACAGTGCACTTTTCACCTTTCTCTCTGGAGCATGGGCAGTCCTTGGTGGGTGATTCAGGGTTTCTGTGCTGGCCTCAGATTCTTGTCCCTCTTATGTTGACAAGATTAAGGGAATTCTGTTTTCCTAGGTTTTAGAATTTACATACAATGTCTCTCAATAGCTGAGTTACCTATTGACCAACCCTTTTTTAACTCTCTCACTGCCCTCCAGTGACGCACAGGGGAGAGAAAAATGAACCAGGGGTTTGTGAGTTAAGGAATGGAAGAGTCCTCAAATGCCACTGTGGGAAAACAGGCTAGGAATTGGAGATGTGAACCGAATTTATTGGTATCAAACTTAAAGCAGAAGTAAAAGAAGACCCTTAAAAACAGTTTGACCCCACCCAACAGGGATCACCCGGAATGGAGTCACCAGGGCTCGGCCCCACGGGGGTCACTGGGCACCATCCGATGTGGATCCTCCCATGGGGGATGGAGCTGGAGCAGACAGGAAGCTCTTCCTGCACTCGGGGCGCTCAGAGGGCTTCCCTCAGTGGTGCCTCTGTTGGTGTCGGGTGAAGTTAGACTTCTGTGAGAAGCTCTTCCCACACTCCCCACACTCGTAGGGCCTCTCCCCAGTGTGGATCATTTGGTGCTTGGTGAGCTCAGATTTCGACCTGAAGCTCTTCCCACACTCGGGACACTCATAGGGCCTCTCCCCGGTGTGGATCATTTGATGCCTGTTGAGTGCAGAGTTCTGCTTGAAGCCCTTCCCACAGTCGGGGCAGCGGAAGGGCCTCTCCTCGGTGTGAATCCGCTCATGGACAAGGACATGGGAGCTGCTCCGAAACCTCTTCCCACACTCGGCACACTCATAGGGCCTCTCCCCCGTGTGGATCTTTTGGTGCGTGTTGAGAGCAGATTTCGACCTGAAGCTCTTCTCACACTCGGAACACTCATAGGGCCTCTCCCTGGTGTGGATCATTTGGTGCGTGTTGAGCTCAGATTTCGACCTGAAGCTCTTCCCACACTCCTCACACTTGTAGGGCCTCTCCCCCGTGTGGATCATTTGGTGCCTGATGAGGTGGTGGTTCTGCTTGAAGCTCTTCCCGCAGTCGGGGCAGCGGAACGGCCTCTCCTCTGTGTGAATCTGCACGTGGACGATGACCTCGGAGCTGCTCCGAAACCTTTTCCCACACTCGGGACACTCGTAGGGCCTCTCCCCAGTGTGGATCTCTTGGTGCTTGGTGAGGGCAGATTTTGACCTGAAGCTCTTCCCACACTCGGGACACTCATAGGGCCTCTCCCCAGTGTGGATCATGTGGTGCTTGGTGAGGTTAGATTTTGACCTGAAGCTCTTCCCACACTCGGGACACTCATAGGGCCTCTCCCCAGTGTGGATCATTTGGTGCCTGATGAGCTTAGATTTCAACCTGAAGCTCATCCCACACTCCCCACATTTGTAGGGCCTCTCCCCAGTATGAATCATTCGGTGAGTGACAAGGGTGGAATTCTGCTTGAAGCCCTCCCCGCAGTCAGGGCAGCGGAAGGGCCTCTCTTCGGTGTGAATCCGCTCATGGAGGAGGACATTGGAGCTGCTCCGAAACCTCTTCCCACACTCGGGACACTCGTAGGGCCTCTCCCCAGTGTGAATCATTTGGTGCCTGATGAGCTCAGATTTCAACCTGAAGCTCTTCCCACACTCCCCACACTTGTAGGGCCTCTCCCCGGTGTGGATCTTTCGGTGCTGAAACAGACTCGTTCTGCGGCCGAAGCTCTTCCCACACTCCGCACACTCAAAGGGCTTTTCCCCCGTGTGGACCACCTGGTGCTCCATCAGGGCGGATATACATCTGAAGGCCTTCCCACACTCCCCACACTCGAAGGGCTTCTCCCCGGCCTGAGGCTTCTCCCCACTGTGGATCATTTGGTGTCGGATCAGCTCAGATCTCCACTTGAAGGCCTTCCCACACTCCCCACACTTGTGGGGCTTCTCCCCAGCCTCAGGCTTCTCCCCCAGCTCCGAGCTTGGGCTGCATCTCCGGCCGCCTTCCCGGCACAGGGAGGCTCTTTCCTCCTCGCAGCTCCCTGGCCTGCGTTTGCAGCCCCTCCTCGTGCGGCATCTCTGTGCCTTTTCCTCCTCCTCCTCCTCCTCCATCCGGCCACGCCTTGGCACTGACAGATTCTGCTTTGGGGGGAAAAAAACACCTGAGCACCTTGGACTGGGGGTTCCTCCTGCCCAGCTCCATCTCTGCAAGTCTCCATGTACGTAGTGTTCATAAAAACCTCCAAAACACCAAGATGCAGCCCAAAAATCCCCCACATATAAATACACATGCCCTAAACTCCCAAAACACCAAGATTCAGCCACGCCTCCCTCCAAAACAAAAACGTTCACCTATAAAAAAACCACAAAGCACAAACCTTTAGCCGAAAATTCTCACAAACCCCAAGATTTAGGCCCCGTGACAATCGTGGATCCCTCTCTCCCTGGGCACCTGCTGGACGTGGGGAGCTGCAGACACAGTGTTGGAGTGCTGCGACCTTGGCGTGCCTCCTCCTCCTCCTCCTGCTGCTGTATCCCTGCCCTTCCTCACACTCCTCTTCCTCTCTCTATTCTTTCTCCTCCCTCCCCTTCCTTCTCCTGCATAATCCCACCTCCTTCTCCTTCCACAGCCTGTTAATACAATATTGTTTAACAAAAAAAAGCAGTTTGTGGTGGGTGGCCGCATGTGAGACAGGGAGATGAGGATAACAAGGAGGCCGCGCTTTATTAGATCCCATGGCAAATGCCCCACGGCCTCTCCCTTTGCTCATGAATAAGATCACTTTTACACGATTCCTCTGTCTCCTATGGGCACACAAACCTCTGGCCGCGTTCATTTTCCCCACACACACCGGCACGAGCCAGCGCTGCTCCGGCACCGCCTCCTGCCCAGGCAGCAGCGGCAACCACACCGCGGGCAGCCGCTCCCGCTGCGGCCTCAGGCCGGGGCAACGCGGGACAACGGAGCCACCACAGCCCCCCCCATGCCGCCCGCAGCGAGCCCCGAGCCCCGGCACAAGCCAGCGCGGCTCCCACCTGCTCCGGGGCCGCTCCGAGCTCCGCCGCCGCCGCCGCCGCTCCCGGGCCCGCACACACACTCCAACAATGGCGCCGATGCTTCCCCTCAGACACCCTGAAACCGGGGCCGGGCCGGGGCTTGTCCCTAGCTGACCAATCAGCGCGCGGGAATCAAGAGTGACGGCACCATCAGCCAATGGCAGCGAGCGAGGCGCGGGCTCTGCACACGGCACAGCCCAAGCCCCGCGCGCTCAGTGCCCCTCGGGATGGGCGGGGCCAAAGGCGCCCGTGAGGAACGGCGCTGCAACGGGCCCGGGCCCAAGGCGGGATCGCTCTGCAAATAGTGTGAGAAATACAGATTGTAGTGTTGGCTTTCCGCAGAGATTTACTGTGTGTATGGTGTGAGAAATACAGATTGTAGTGTTGGCTTTCCGCAGAGATTTACTGTGTGTATGGTGTGAGAAATACAGATTGTAGGGTTGGCTTTCCGCAGAGATTTACTGTGTGTATGGTGTGAGAAATACAGATTGTAGTGTTGGCTTTCCGCAGAGATTTACTGTGTGTATGGTGTGAGAAATACAGATTGTAGTGTTGGTTTTCCTCAAGGATTTATTGTGCGAATGGTTTTATTCTTTTGGTATAAGCAGCCTTGTTATAAAGATAGAGCTATATAACCGATGTTTTCATTTCTGTTATGTGTGGGTTTGACCCTGGCTAAATGCCAGGCACCTACCACCTTTGCTCTCTCTGCTCTCACCTGCTGCAGCTCTGCAGAGGAGAGGGAAAACTAACACAAAACACTGGACTTATGAGTTAAGATCACTGATAAGCAGGACGCACGAGATACAGGGCAAAAGCAGGCGGGAAACCTAAAGTTGCAAAGATAGTGATTTATTAATCTAACAGAGGCGGAGGATTAATCAGAGGTAAAAATAAGCTCTCAAGACACCGTTTCTTCACTCACTCCCCTTCCCTCTTAAGGCACCACTTCTCAGCTCTCCCCCTCCCTCTTTTCCAACTAACCAACAACTCCCGGGCAGGGGCAGGCTGTGGGATTTTTTTCTCTTAGGTCAGTTCATCACAATTCTTCCACTACAGGCACTGTTTCTTTATTCGCCCCCTCCCTCCATCCAACCAACAGATTGGGGCTGGGGCAAGGTTTGTGGCTTTCCTTAGTCCGTCCAACGCCACAATTCTTCTGCTACAAATGCTGTTTCTCTACCCAACCCCCTCCCTATTAAGGCCATTTCTCAGCTCACCCCCTCCCTCCTTCCTTCCAACCAACAGCTCCGGGGTGGGGGCAGGGTATGGGAGTTTTCCTTCGGTCAGGGTCTGTCCATCAGGGAGAAGAATCCTCTACTTAGCCATGGGGGTCCCTCCCACGAGAGACAGTCCTCTGCCAACTTCTTTGGCGTGGGTCCAATCTCACGAGCAGCACCCGCCCAAAATCTGCTGCAGTCCGAGATTTTCTGTCCAGGGTGCAGAATTCCGAGCCGAGGCCAGGCTGTTTCCATCCCGGGAGCAAGGCCTTTCTCTCTCCTGCAAGGCCTTTGCAACTCTCAGTCTCTGGGACTCCCACTGGATCACAGCTTCCTGCAGGCATCACCTGCTCCTCTGGCGTGGGCACCTCCCCACAGGCTGTGGGGGATTCTCTGCACCCCCTGGACCCCATGGGCTGCAGGGGGACCACCTGCTCCCCATGGTCTGTACCTCATGGACCCCATGGGCTGCAGGGGGACCACCTGCTCCCCATGGTCTGTACCTCATGGACCCCATGGGCTGCAGGGGGACCACCTGCTCCCCATGGTCTGTACCTCATGGACCCCATGGGCTGCAGGGGGACCACCTGCTCCCCATGGTCTGTACCTCATGGACCCCATGGGCTGCAGGGGGACCACCTGCTCCCCCATGGTCTTCACCACGGCCGGCAGAAGGTTTTCAGCTCCGGCGTTTGGAGCACCTCCTCCCACACCTTCTCCACTGACCTTGGTGCCTCCATGTTGTTTCCCTCACATATTTTACCTCCTCCTCCTCCTCCTCCTCTGGCTAAAAAGAAGTGAGTGCTCACATTGTTTTGATTTCTTCTTCAATATGTTTCCACAGAGGCGTAACGAACATCTCTAATTGGCCCAGGCTCGGCCAGCAGCATGTCCATCATCTTCAGAGCCATCAGAGATTGGCTCTGCTGGACATGGTGGAGAAATTTCCAGAATCTTCACACAGGACATGCAGGAGCCATCTTTGTACCCCACCCTACTCACTGCAAAAACTGGGCCAAGCCAAAAGCACCACAGGCTCCAAGGTGGGCTTTGGGGGGTCCTGGAGCCGTGGGGTTGGGATTTGGGGTGCCCTGGGTCCATGGGAAATGGGGGATCGGGGGGGTCAGAGAGTCGTGTCCCATTTTTAGGGGATTTTTTTATGAAGGGCGTTGTCCCAACTTCCTCTTTTTTCAGGGTTTTCCCCATTCCCTGTTATTTTTAGGGTTGGGATTGGCCAAACTCCTCTTTTCCCACGGTTTCGGGGCTCTGAGCATTCCTAAAGCCCCCTGTTCCAAGGTTTTTTCCAGGGCTGGGCATGTCCAACCCCCCCTGTACACAGGATTTGGGGAGCTGGGCCTTCTCACTTCCTCTTTACCAGGATTTTGGGCGTGCTGGGTGTTCCCTCACCCCCTGTGCCACGCCGCGAGCTCTGATTGGCTGATAACTTTTTCGGGACCTTTCTCTGATCAGCTCATTTTCGCGAGGCTTTCTCTAGGGGTATTTTTCTGTGCGGTTTGGGGGTCCTTGGGGGCTCCAGGGCGGCTCAGGGGGGTCCCGGTGCCTTTTTGGGGTTCGCTAGGTGCCGTGTTGGGGTTCAGGTGCCTCCCAAGGCCCCCCAGATCGGGGTGACACGGGGGGGACACACGGGGGTCCCCATTCCCCATCCGTGCCGGGGCCGGCTCTGCCCCCCCAGTCACGGCCCCTCCGCCCGTGGGGTCCCCCCAAGTCCCTCCCCAGCGCCCCCCAAGAAACGGCCCTAGGGCAAGTGCGAAGCTTTATTGGGAACACTGGGAGCAGCCGGGCAGGGGCAGAGTGCCAGCGGGGCTGGGGGGGACACACGACCCCCCCCAAAATCAGCGCGGGGACGGAGCGGGGGGTCCCGGCCGGGCCCGAGGCCACGGGGAGGGGCTGCGGCCGCCGGCGGTGGCTCAGGAGCTCTGTGGGCAGAGAAAAGGGGGTGACACCGGGCTGGGGGCCCCGGGGGGAGCACACACGCTCCGGGAGAGGGAGGGGGGACACGACCCCCGGGACCCCCCCTCACCTTCTTGCGCAGGTAGAAGCCGAGCCCCAGCGCCAGGAAGACCAAGCCCAACACGAAGCCCCCGATCCCCGTCAGCAGCTTGCCGCGGGCGGCGTCCGGCGGAAACTCTGGGGGGGTCCGCGGGCCTCAGGACCCCCAAAAACCTCTCACCGACACCCCAAGCCCCTCCCAGCACCGTCCCGGTCGCCCCCAGCCCAGCCATGACCCCCTGAAACCTCCTCCCGATCCATTCCCAGCCTCCCCAGGACCCACCAAAGCCACTCCCGTCCCTCTCAGGACCCCACAACCCCTCCCAGTGTCCCCCCACCGCCCCGGGACCCCCAAAGCCTCTCACAGTCCCTTCCCAGCCCCACCAGCACTCCCCAGGACCCCTCCCAGTCTCTTCCCAGCACAACCAAGTTCATCCCAAGCCCTGCTCTCCCATCCCCCACCTCCTGCCAGCCCCTCCAGCCTCACTCCAACTCCCTCCCAGTTCTCCCCAGCAACCTCAAACTCCCTCCCAGTGCCCACCACGACCCCCACAACCCCATCCCACCCTCCCCCACATCCTCCCAACCCCTCCTCAGCCCATCCACACCCCCGAGCTCCTCTCCCAGTTCAAACCAGCCTCTCTCCCAGTCCCTCCCAGTTCCTCCCAGCACAGCCCAATCCCCCTCCCGGCCCCCCCAGTGCCCCTCCCCGCTCCCCCCGGCGCTGTGGGGGCCGGGCCGTACCCCAGTGCCGCCTCAGGGGCTGCTCCAGGCTGACGTGCTCCACCTGGCACGTGTAGGTCAGCCCGCGCCGGGGGGGCGTTTCCAGCATCACCAGCAGCTGGTAGGTCCAGTCCCCGTTGGGGACCACGTCGGTGACCATCACGTCCTCCGACAGCTCCTGCTGGCCCTCGAACCACCTCACCTGCACCTGGGCAGGGTAGAAATCCATCACGGAGCACAGCAGGCGGCCGGGGCCGGGCTGGGAGCTCGAGGGCGCCAGCGAGATGGACACGCTGGGGGGCACTGGGAGACACAGGGGAGACACTGGCATCAGCTGGGGGGGCGCTGGGAGAGATCTCTGAGGGCTGGGGTGGCATTGGGGGGACTGGGAATGGACTGGGAGGGACTGCGAGGGCACTGAGAGAGAGGGGATTGGATTGGGTGGCACTGGGAGGGCACTGGGAGAGATGGTGGAGGTCTGGGAGTGGACTGGGAATAGTCCTTAAGGGACTGGGAGAGAGTGTGGGAGCACTGGGAGGGATTGTGGTGGCACTGGGAAGGACAGGGGTGGCACTGGGAGGAACTGGGGTAGCACTGAGCGGAACTGGGAATGTACTGGGATGGGGTGGGGAGGCTCTGGGAGAGAGGGGAGTGGAATTGGGAGCACTGGGAGGGCACTGGGAGAGAGGGTGGAGGACTGGGAGTAGACTGGGAATGGACTGGGGTTGGGTCTAAAGGGACTAGGAGAGAGTCTGGGGACATTGGAAGGTTCTGAAACTGTACTGGGGGGGACTGGGGCGGCATTGGGAGGCACTGGGAATGAAGCGCGCGGCACTGCGAGGCCGAGTGCAGCGCGGGGAACTCGGTGCTGCGGATCTGCCTGGAAACTGATGAGTCATCAGAGACGCGCGCTCTGATTGGCTGAAAAGCGTCATCTTCACGCTTGGCTGAAACAGACGCGCTGAGGGTGGCGGTGGGGAGGCACTGGGAGAGACTGGGATGGACCGGGAGCTACAAGAGGCCCCGGGTGGGCACAAGGAAGGCTGAGGGCTCTGGGTGATTCCCAGGGAGGTTTGAGGGGCTCCAGGGTCATTGCCAGGGCAGGGCCCGAGGGGACACGCTCTGCCCCACGCTCACCTCTGCGCTCCACGCTGTACGGGGTGACACCCACGTAGTTGTGCCGGCAGTACGTGTCCACCGCAGCCCGTTTTCCCTCCATGAAATCTGGGAGGCTGTTCCAGTACCGGGCAGTCTTCTCCCCATCCAGGGTGAACCCCACAAAGTGCCCCACATCGCTGTCGAACCTCGCGTACTCCACTCGGTTGTAGATGAGTCTGTCCACGAACCTCACCTTCTCCGTGCCGTTAATGAAGTGACACTCGAATTTATACAACTCCTGGAAGACCCCTGTGTGTGCAGGGACAGGTCAGGGGTGCAACCCAGCACCCCCCCGCAATCCCAGATCTCCTGGGCCCCCCCAGATCCCCACTCCGCACCCCCTGTGCCCCACGGCCGCCACGGGACCCTCCTGCCCGCGCTCCCACTTCCTCTTTTCCACCCTTCTCCCTATTTCCCCTTTCACATCCTTAGCCCTCACCATTTCCAGCCACTCCCCATTTAGTTTTGGGGTCCAATTCCCTCTTTTTGCCCATTTTCTCCTTTTTTTCTGACAATCCCCCCCATCCCCATCCCCCACCCGCTCAGTTTTGGGGTCCCACCCTCCCCTTTTCCCCACTTTCCCACCCTCTCCCACCCTTTCCTCACCTTCCCCCAACCCTCAGCCTCCTCCCGCTCTCCCTTTGGGGGTACCCTCCTCCACCCCTCCATTTTGGGGTCCCCAACCCCTTCCTTTCCTCTTTTCCCCCTTTCCCATCGCATTCCCCGCCCCCCCCCCCCCGCTCACCCGACAGCTCCGCGCCCGCAGCCGGGGGGCTCCCAGCACCACCAGTGCCACCAGTACGGCCCCAGCTGCCGCCACACGCGCCATGGCCAGCGCCGGGCAGCTGCCGCCAGCCCCAAAGCAGCCGCTGCACTGGCAGCTCCAGGCCGGAGCAGTGCGGGATCATTCCCCCCGCGGGCTCCCATTGGCCGGGCGGGGTTTTGGGCCGCGCTCCGATTGCTGGCGGTGGTTTCGGGCGCGCTGCCATTGGCCGGAGTTGTTTGGAACGCGCTCTGATTGGCCGCGCCGCTTTGGGGCCCGTTTTGCAGAGGCTCTCCCTGGCACCTGAGGAGTCACCGGCCACGCGCGCTCCCATTGGCTGCAATTTCTTCGCCGCTCTTTTGCTCAGCGCTCTGCCCGGCAACTGATGACGACACAACTCCCGCGCGCTCCCATTGGCTCGCGCGCTTTTGGGGTGCTAAGACCCCACTCCCAGTCCCCCCACTTGGCCGCCGCTTTCCTGGCAGCAGCACCGACCCTTCGCAGTGTCCCGGCATCCCCAGGCGCCATGGATGGAGCACGGAGCGGCCCCTGCCTGCTGCTGCTGCTGTTGCTGGCCCTGAGCCTGCCCGGCCTTTGGGGGCTCCAAGGTGGGCTTTGGGGGGTCCTGGAGCCGCGGGATTGGGATTTGGGGTTCCCTGGGTCCATGAGAAAAGAGGGCTCAGTGAGGTTCAGAGGGTCTTGTCCCCTTTTGCGGGGATTTATTTTGGAAGGGCGTTGTCCCAACTTCCTCTTTTTCCAGAGTTTCCCCCCAATTTCTGTAATTTTCGGGGTTGGGATTGGCCAAACTCCTCTTTTCCCACGGTTTTGGGGCTCTGGGAGTTCCCAAACCCCCCTGTTCCTGGGATTTTGGGGCTCTGAGCATTCCCAAACCCCCCTGTTCCCGGGATTTTTGCAGATCTGGGCGTGTCCAAACCCCCCCTGTACACAGGATTTGGGGAACTGGGTATTCCCACTTCCCCCTTTTCCAGGATTTTGGGGGTGTGAGCATTCCCAAACCCCCATGTTCCCAGGATTTTGGGGCTCTGGGTGTTCCCAAACCCCCCTGTTCCCAGGATTTTGGTTCTTCGGGATTTCCCAAATCCCCCTGTACTGAGGATTTTGGGGCTCTGAGCATTCCCAAACCCCCCTGTACACAGAATTTCGGGAACTGGACCTTCCCACTTCCTCTTTTTCCAGGATTTTTGCAGACTGAGGGTGCCCAAATTCCTCGTTTTCCACAATTTTGGGGCTCTGGGATTTCCCAAACCCCCCTGTACTGAGGATTTTGGGAACTGGGAGTTCCCACTTCCTCCTTTCCCAGGATTTTGAGGGGCTCAGGTTTCCCAAATTCCTCTTTTTCCAGGAGTTTGAGGGTCTCAGGTTGCCCAAATTCCTCTTTCCCCAGAATTTTTGGGTTCTAGGATTTCCCAAACCCCCCTGTACTGAGGATTTTTGGGGTTCTAGGATTTCCCAAACCCCCCTGTACTGAGGATTTTTGGGGTCTGGATATTCCCAAATCACACCAAACCCAGAATTTTCAGGGCTCGACTTGGCCAAATTCCTATTTTTCCCGGAATTTTGGGGTCTGGCTGTTCCCAAACCCATCCCATTCCCAGAATTTTGGGCTCTGGATTTTCCCAAACCCCCCCGATCCCAAAATTTTTAGGGGCTGGGTGTGTCCAACCCCCCCCCGGTCCCTAAAATTTGGGGAACTGCGCATTCCCTTTTGGGTCTGACTGTGCCTAAATCCCTTTTTTCCATAATTTTTGGGGTCTGGGATTGCCCAAATCCCCATTTTCCCAGAATTTTTGGGGCTGTGGGAGTCCTTAAATCCCATTTTTCCACGATTTTTGGGGCCCAATCCCCCCCGTCCGTAAAATTTAGGGAAGTGGGAATTAAAACTTCCTCTTTTCCCAGGATTTTGGGGCTGGTCGAGCTCCAAACTTCTCTTTTTTCCACGATTTTTGGGGTCTCAGTGTGCCTAAATCCCTTTTTTCCATCATTTTTGGGGTGTGGGAGTGTCCAACCCCCCCTGTTCCCAGGATTTTGGGGAGAAATCCCAATTTTTCCTGGGATTTTGGGTAAGAAATGCAATTTTTCCTGGGATTTTGGGTAGAAATCCCAATTTTTCCTGGGATTTTGGGTAGAAATCCCAATTTTTCCTGGGATTTTGGGTAGAAATCCCAATTTTTCCTGGGATTTTGGGTAGAAATCCCAATTATCCCCAGGGTTTTGGACAGAAATCCCAATTTCCCCCCAGGATTTTGGGTAGAAATTCCAATTTTCCATGGAATTTTGGGTAGAAATCCCGTTTTTCTTCCCCCAAGAGATTTCAAATAGAAATCCCAATTTTTCCTGGGATTTCGAGTAAAAATCCCAATTTTCTCCATGATTTCGAGTAAAAATCCTAATTTTTTCCCCCCAAGATTTTGAGTAGAAATCTCAATTTTCCACACAATTTCGAGTAGAAATCCCAATTTTTCCTGGGATTTTGAGTAGAAATCCCAATTTTCTCTGCGATTTTGAGTAGAAATCCTAATTTTTTCCCCCCAAGATTTCGGGCAGAAATCCCCAATTTTCTCCACGATTTTGAGTACAAATCCCAATTTTTGATGGAATTTCAAGTACAAATCCCAATTTTCTCTGCGATTTTGAGTAGAAATCCCAATTTTGGTGAAATTTTGAATAGAAATCCCATTTTCTCCCGGGGATTTTGGGTAGAAATCCCCAATTTTCTCCGCGATTTCGCATAGAAATCCCAATTTTTCTCCGCGTTTTCGAACAAAAATTCCGATTTTCTCCGCAATTTCGGCTAAAAATCCCAATTTTTTCCAAAATTCTCCCCAGTCCCGCCGCACACCATCACGCAGACCGAGTTCTACCAGAAATCGCTGGACTCGCGGCACGACGCCGGCGAGTTCATGTTCGACTTCGACGGCGACGAAATCTTCCACGTGGAGAACGAGGAGACTCTGTGGCGCCTCCCCGAGTTCCAGAAGTTCACCAGCTTCGAGGCCCAGGGGGCGCTGCAGAATATCGCGATAGACAAGCAGAACCTCGAGATCTCCATGGCCGCCTCCAACAACTCGCGGATTCCTATGGGTACTGTCGCGATAGAGGGGGGGGGGGAGGGAGGGGTCGCGATAAGAGGGGGAGGGGAGGGGAAGGGGGAGGGGGAAGGGGAGGAGTCGGTACTGTCGCGATAGGATGGGGGAGGGGGAGGAGTCGGGGTCGGTACTGTCGCGATAGTAGGGGGGTGGGGGAGGAGTCACGATAGGATGGGGGGAGGAGTCGATACTGTCGCGATGGGGGGAGGGGGAGGAGTCACGATAGGAGGGGGGTGGGGCAGGAGTCGCGATAGGAGGGGGTGGGGGAGGTGGAGGGGGAGGGAGAGGGGTCACGATAGGATGGGGGAGGAGTCGGTACTGTCGCGATAGGGCGGGGGGGAGGAGTCTCGATAGGGCGGGGGGAGGGAGACGGGGAGGAGTCGCGATAGGATGGGGGGAGGATCGGTACTGTTGCGATAGGAAGGGGGAGGGGGAGGAGTCGCGATAGGAGGGGAGGGGGAGGGGTCACGATAGGATGGGGGAGGAGTCGGTACTGTCGCGATAGGGGGAGGGGGAGGAGTCTCGATAGGACGGGGGATGGGTGGGTACTGTCGTGATAGGGCGGGGGGAGGAGTCACGATAGGATGGGGGAGGAGTCGGTACTGTCACGATAGGACGGGGGAAGGAGGGGTCGCGATAGGAGGGGTGGGGAGGGGAGGGGTTGTGATAGGACGGGGCGGGGAGGGGTCGGTACTGTCGCGATAGGATGGGGGGAGGGGGAGGAGGAGTCGCGATAGGGCGGGGGGAGGGGTCGGTACTGTCGCGATAGGAAGGGGAGGGGGAGAAGTCACGATAGGAGGGGGTGGGGAGGAATCGCGATAGGAGGGGGTGGGGGAGGAGTCACGATAGGATGGGGAGGAGTCGGGACTGTCGCGATAGGATGGGGGAGGGGGAGGAGGAGTCGCGATAGGAAGGGGGAGGGGAGGGGGAGGAGTCGCGATAGGAGGGGAGGGGGAGGGGTCACGATAGGATGGGGGGAGGAGTCGGTACTGTCGCGATAGGACGGGGGGGGGGAGGGGATTTTGGGATTGATTTTGGGGAGGGGTCGAGGGGAGTTTGGGGTGTCCTGACATAATTCCAGGGGGTTTGGACCAAATTCGAGGGATTTTAACCCAATCCCAGGAGTTTTTAACCCAATCCCAGGAGTTTTTAACCCAAATTCCAGGAGGTTTTAACCCAAATTCCAGGAGGTTTTAACCCAAATTCCAGGAGTTTTTAACCCAATCCCAGGAGTTTTTAACCCAATCCCAGGAGTTTTTAACCCAAATCCCAGGAGTTTTTAACCCAATCCCAGGAGTTTTTAACCCAAATTCCAGGAGTTTTTAACCCAATTCCAGGAGTTTTTAACCCAATCCCAGGAGTTTTTAACCCAAATTCCAGGAGGTTTTAACCCAAATTCCAGGAGTTTTTAACCCAATCCCAGGAGTTTTTAACCCAATCCCAGGAGTTTTTAACCCAATCCCAGGAGTTTTTAACCCAAATCCCAGGAGTTTTTAACCCAAATTCCAGGAGGTTTTAACCCAAATTCCAGGAGGTTTTAACCCAAATTCCAGGAGTTTTTAACCCAATCCCAGGAGTTTTTAACCCAAATTCCAGGAGTTTTTAACCCAAATTCCAGGAGTTTTTAACCCAATCCCAGGAGTTTTTAACCCAATCCCAGGAGTTTTTAACCCAAATTCCAGGAGGTTTTAACCCAATCCCAGGAGTTTTTAACCCAATCCCAGGAGTTTTTAACCCAATCCCAGGAGTTTTTAACCCAATCCCAGGAGTTTTTAACCCAATTCCAGGAGTTTTTAACCCATATTCCAGGAGTTTTTAACCCAGTCCCAGGAGTTTTTAACCCAATCCCAGGAGTTTTTAACCCAAATTCCAGGAGGTTTTAACCCAAATTCCAGGAGTTTTTAACCCAATCCCAGGAGTTTTTAACCCAAATCCCAGGATTTTTTAACCCAAATTCCAGGAGGTTTTAACCCAATTCCAGGAGTTTTTAACCCAATCCCAGGAGTTTTAACCCAATTCCAGGAGTTTTTAACCCAATCCCAGGAGTTTTTAACCCAATCCCAGGAGTTTTTAACCCAAATTCCAGGAGGTTTTAACCCAAATTCCAGGAGTTTTTAACCCAATCCCAGGAGTTTTTAACCCAAATTCCAGGAGGTTTTAACCCAATCCCAGGAGTTTTTAACCCAAATTCCAGGAGTTTTTAACCCAAATTCCAGGAGTTTTTAACCCAATTCCAGGAGTTTTTAACCCAATCCCAGGAGTTTTTAACCCAATTCCAGACGGATTAAAGAAAATTCCAGGAGATTCTGACCCAATTCCGGGAGCTTTTAACCCAATTCCAATGGGATTAACACAAATTTTAATCGGATTAAACCCAATTTAAGGAGGTTTTAACCCAAATTCCAGGAGGATTAAACCCAATTCCAGGAGTTTTGAACCCAATTCCGGATCGATCCCACCCGATTCCGGATCGATCCCAACTGATCCCAGGGGTTTTTAACCCAATTTTGGGTCAATCCCACCCCAATCCCAACCAATCCCACTTAACCCCATTCCCACCCCATTCCAATGGGATCCACCCCAATTTTGGGTCGATCCACCCCAATTTTGGGTCCTTCCACCCCAATCCCAGGGGGATTTTAACCGAATTTTGGGTCATTCCACCCCAATTTTGGGTCAACCCCACCCAATCCCAACCGATCCCACTAATCCCAATTCCAGGGGGATCCAACCCCAATTTTGGTTCATTCCACCCCAATTTTGAGTCAATCCCACCCCAATTCTGGGTCAATCCCACCCCAATCCCACTAACCCCAATCCCAGATCCAGTTCCAGTGGGATCCAACCCCAATTTTGGGTCAATCCCACCCCAATTTTGAGTCAATCCACCCCAATTTTGGGTCCATCCACCCCAATCCCAGGTGGTTTTTACTGAATTTTTGGCCAATCCACCCCAGTTCCAGGGGATTTTAACCCAATTTTGGGTCAATCCCACTAACCCCAATCCCAATCCCATTCCCAGTCCGCCCGGAGACGGTGATTTTCCCGAAGCTCCCCGTGGAGCAGGACGAGCCCAACATCCTCATCTTCTCCGGGCAGAAGTTCCCACCCCAATTCCAGTGTTTTTTAACCCAATTCCAGGGGATTTTAACCCAATTCTGGATCGATCCCACTAACTCCATCCCACCCCAATTCCAGGATGATTCCACCACACTTTTGGGTCAATCCACCCCAATCCCAACCCGATCCCACTAAACCAAATTCCCATCCCAATTCCAGGTGGATCCACCCCAATTCCAGAGGTGTTTAACCCAATTTTGGGTCAATCCCACCCGATCCCAACCCGATCCCACTAAACCAAATTCCCACCCAATTCCAGCAGAATCCAACCCCAATCCCAGTGGGATCCAAACTCAATTCCAGGAGTTTTGAACCCAATTCCAGGCAATTTTAACACAATTTTGGGTCAATCCTCCCCAATTTCAGCAGTTTTTAACCCAATCCCAGGCAATTTTAACCCAATTTTCGATCAATCCCACTAAACCCAAATCCCACCCCAATCCCACTAACCCCAATCCCAATCCCATTCCCAGTCCGCCCGGAGACGGTGATTTTCCCGAAGCACCCTGTGGAGCAGGACGAGCCCAACATCCTCATCTGCTCCGGGCAGAAATTCCCACCCCAATTCCAGTGTTTTTTAACCCAATTTTGGGTCAATCCCAACCAATGCCATTAACTCCATTCCCACCCCAATTCCAATGCAATCCACCCCAATTCCAGAGGCTTTTAACCCAATTCCAGGATGATCCCACCACAGTTTTGGGTCAAATCAACCCAATTCCGGATCAATCCCACCCCAATCCCACTAACTCCAATCCCAGATCCCATTCCAGTGGGATCCACCCCAATTTTGGGTCAATCCCACCCCAATCCCATGGGTTTTTAACCCAATTCCGGAGGATTTTAACCCAGTTCCACAGGTTTTTTAACCCAATTTTGGGTTCATCCACCCCAATTTTGGGTCGACCCCACTAATTCCCACCCCAATCCCATTCCCAGTCCGCCCGGAGACGGTGATTTTCCCGAAGCTCCCCCTGGAGCAGGACGAGCCCAACATCCTCATCTGCTCCGGGCAGAAATTCCCACCCCAATTCCAGTGTTTTTTAACCCAATTCCAGGGATTTTAACCCAATTCTGGATCGATCCCACTAACTCCATTCCCACCCCAATTCCAATGCGATCCACCCCAATTCTGGGGGATTTTAACCCAATTCCAGGATGATCCCACCCCAATTTTGGGTCAATCCACCACAATTCCTAACCAATCCCACTAAACCCAATCCCAGATCCGATTCCAGTGTGATCCACCCCAATTCCAGTGTTCTTAACCCAATTTTGGGTCAATCTACCCCAATCCCAAATCGATCCCACTAACCCCAATCCCAATCCCATTCCCAGTCCGCCCGGAGACGGTGATTTTCCCGAAGCTCCCCGTGGAGCAGGACGAGCCCAACATCCTCATCTGCTCCGTGCAGAAGTTCCCACCCCAATTCCAGTGTTTTTAACCCAATTCCAGGGGATTTTAACCCAATTCTGGATCGATCCCACTAACTCCATTCCCACCCCAATTCCAGGATGATTCCACCACACTTTTGGGTCAATCCACCCCAATCCCAACCCGATCCCACTAAACCAAATTCCCATCCCAATTCCAGTGGGATCCACCCCAATTCCAGAGGTGTTTAACCCAATTTTGGGTCAATCCCACCCGATCCCAACCCGATCCCACTAAACCAAATTCCCACCCAATTCCAGCGGAATCCAACCCCAATCCCAGTGGGATCCAAACTCAATTCCAGGAGTTTTGAACCCAATTCCAGGCAATTTTAACACAATTTTGGGTCAATCCTCCCCAATTTCAGCAGTTTTTAACCCAATCCCAGGCAATTTTAACCCAATTTTCGATCAATCCCACTAAACCCA
The DNA here is from genome assembly GCA_036785705.1 of Acanthornis magna. Classification (NCBI taxonomy): domain Eukaryota; kingdom Metazoa; phylum Chordata; class Aves; order Passeriformes; family Acanthizidae; genus Acanthornis; species Acanthornis magna. The sequence goes on from JAWUZG010000734.1 coordinate 105,591, forward strand.
AATCCCACCCCAATCCCACTAACCCCAATCCCAATCCCATTCCCAGTCCGCCCGGAGACGGTGATTTTCCCGAAGCACCCTGTGGAGCAGGACGAGCCCAACATCCTCATCTGCTCCGGGCAGAAATTCCCACCCCAATTCCAGTGTTTTTTAACCCAATTTTGGGTCAATCCCAACCAATGCCATTAACTCCATTCCCACCCCAATTCCAATGCAATCCACCCCAATTCCAGAGGCTTTTAACCCAATTCCAGGATGATCCCACCACAGTTTTGGGTCAAATCAACCCAATTCCGGATCAATCCCACCCCAATCCCACTAACCCCAATCCCAGATCCAATTCCAGTGGGATCCACCCCAATTTTGGGTCAATCCCACCCCAATCCCATGGGTTTTTAACCCAATTCCAGAGGATTTTAACCCAGTTCCACAGGTTTTTTAACCCAATTTTGGGTTCATCCACCCCAATTTTGGGTCGACCCCACTAATTCCCACCCCAATCCCATTCCCAGTCCGCCCGGAGACGGTGATTTTCCCGAAGCACCCCGTGGGGCAGGACGAGCCCAACATCCTCATCTGCTACGTGCAGAAGTTCTGGCCGCCGGTGCTGACGGTGTCGTGGTTCCGCAACGGCGCCGAGGTTTCCCAGGGCGTGGTGGAGACTCCGTTCTACCCCGGCCCCGACTACACCTTCCGGAAATTTTCCTATTTGCCTTTTATCCCAACCCCGGGAGATTATTACGATTGCAAAGTGAAGCACGAGGGAGAGGCCGAGGGCAGGAAGACGCATTGGGGTGAGGGGGGTTTGGGGATTTTTGGGGTTTTTTTTGGGGTTTTTTGGGGTTTTTTGGGGGTTTTGGGGATGGGGATTTATATGGGAATTTGGGGTGGGAATGGGGGAGATATGGGAATTGGGGGTGGGATTTGGGATTTCGTGGAATTTTGGGATTTTTGGGGTTATGGGGGGAAAAGGGGGATTTGGGATTTTGGGGTTATGGGGAAAGGGGGGGAAAGGGGAATTTGGGGTGAGAATGGGGGATTTGGGAATTTGGGATTATGGGGGAATGGGGGACTTGGAATTTGGGGTGGGAATGGGTGGAAAAAATGGGAATTTGGGGTGGGATTTGGGAATTTGGGGTGGGAATGGGGGATTGGGGAATTTGGGGTTATGAGAAATGGGGATTTGGGGTGGGATCTGGGATTTTGGGGAATTTTGGGATTATGGGGGAAAGGGGGATTTGGGATTTTGGGGTTATGAGGAATGGGAATTTGGGGTGGGAATGGTGGCTTTGGGATTTTGGGGTGGGGAAAGGGGGGGAAAAGGGGAATTTGGGGTGGGATTTGGGATTTCGGGGTGGGAATGGGGGATTGGGGAATTTGGGGTTATGGGGGATGGGGGATTTGGGATTTTGGGGATGGGGGATTTGGGGTTTTGGGGGATTTTGCGGTGGGAATTTATATGGGAATTTGGGGTGGGAATGGGGGAAATACGGGAGTTTGGGGTAGGAATGGGGTGGGATTTGGGGTTATGGGGAATGGGGGATGTGAGGTTTTCGGGTGGGAATAAGGGGAAATATGGGAAATATGTGGTGGGAATGGAGGATTTGGGGTGGGAATGGGGTGAGGGGGGATTTGGGATTTTGGGGTGGGAAAAGGGGGATTTGGGGTGGGGGAAAGGGTGGGAAAAGAGGAATTTGGGGAATGGGGAATGGGGGATTTGGGACTTTGGGGTTATGGGGGATGTGGGACTTGGGAATTTGGGGGAATGGGGGATTTGGGATTTTGGGGAATGGGGGAAATATGGGAATTTGGGGGTAGGAATGGGGTGGAATTTGGGGTGGGATTTTGGGGTGGGAATGGGTGGGAATGAAAAAGGGGAGATTTGGGGTGGGAATGGGGGATTTGGGATTTTGGGGTAGGAATGGGGGATTTCCCAAGAATTCCTACAATTTCCCGTAATTTCCCATAATTTCCCGAAATTTCCCGAAATTTGCCATAATTTCCAGAAATTTCCCATAATTTCCCGAGACTTCCTGAGGTTTCCCAAGATTTCCCATAATCTCCCAAGAATTCCTGAGAATTCGCAAGATCTCGCGAGATTTCCCGTGATTTCCCATAATTTCCTGAGACTACCTGAGAATTCCCGAGATCTCGCGAGAATTCCCGAGATTCCCTGCGATTTCCCAAAATTCCCCAAAATTTCCCGAAATTTCCCAAGATTTTCCAAGAATTCCCAAGATTTCCCATAATTTCCTGAAATTTCTCGAAATTTCCTGAAATGTCCCAAGATCTCCTGAGAATTCCTGAGATCTCGCGAGATTTCCCGTGATTCCCCGAGATTACCTGAGAATTCCCGAGATCTCGCGAGAATTCCCGAGATCCCCTGCGATTTCCTGAAATCCCCAAAAATTTCCCGAAATTTCCCAAGAATTCCCAAGATTTCCTGAAATTCCTCGAAATTTCCTGAAATGTCCCAAGATCGCCTGAGAATTCCCGAGATCTCGCGAGATCTCCCGTGATTCCCCGAGATTACATGAGAATTCCCCGAGATCTCGCGAGAATTCCCGAGATTCCCTGCGAGTTCCCGAAATTCCCCCAAATTTCCTGAAATTTCCCAAGAATTCCCATAATTTCCTGAAATTCCTCGAAATTTCCTGAAATGTCCCAAGATCTCCTGAGAATTCCTGAGATCTCGCGAGATTTCCCGTGATTCCCCGAGATCACCTGAGAATTCCCGAGATCTCGCGAGAATTCCCGAGATTCCCTGCGATTTCCTGAAATTCCAAAAAATTCCCCAAAATTTCCCGAAATTTCCCAAAATTTCCCAAGAATTCCTAAGATTTCCCATGATTTCCTGAAATTCCTCGAAATTTCCTGAAATTTCCCAAGATTGCCTGAGAATTCCCGAGATCTCGCGAGATCTCCCGTGATTCCCCGAGATTACATGAGAATTCCCGAGATCTCGCGAGAATTCCCGAGATTCCCTGCGAGTTCCCGAAATTCCCCCAAATTTCCCGAAATTTCCCAAGAATTCCCATAATTTCCTGAAATTCCTCGAAATTTCCTGAAATGTCCCAAGATTGCCTGAGAATTCCCGAGATCTCGCGAGATCTCCCGTGATTCCCCGAGATTACATGAGAATTCCCCGAGATCTCGCGAGAATTCCCGAGATTCCCTGCGAGTTCCCGAAATTCCCCAAAATTTCCCAAAATTTCCCAAAATTTCCCAAAATTTCCCATAATTTCCCAAGATTTCCCAAGAATTCCCAAGAATTCCCAAGATTTCCCATAATTTCCTGAAATTCCTCTAAATTTCCTATAATGTCCCAAGATCACCTGAGAATTCCCGAGATCTCGCGAGAATTCCCGAGATTCCCTGCGAGTTCCCGAAATTCCCCCAAATTTCCCGAAATTTCCCAAGAATTCCCATAATTTCCTGAAATTCCTCGAAATTTCCTGAAATGTCCCAAGATTGCCTGAGAATTCCCGAGATCTCGCGAGAATTCCCGAGATTCCCTGCGATTTCCCGAGATTTTCCGAAATTCCCCAAAATTCCCCAAAATTTCCCGAATTTTCTCCTTTTCCCAGAGCCCCAAATCCCGGCGCCGGTGTCGGAGGCCACGGAGACGGTGATCTGCGCTTTGGGATTGGCCGTGGGGATTTTCGGGATCGCCGCCGGCACCGTCCTCATCATCCGCGGGATGAAGCTCGGCCGCGCCCGCACCGAGCGCGGGATGCTCTGAGGGGAATTTCCCCCAAAAAATTCACCCAAAATTCCCCGAAATCCCACCCCGAATCCGCCCCGAAATCCTTCTGAGTCGTCCTTAAAATCTGTCCTAAAATTGCCTCGAAATTTCCACCCAAAATCCCCAAAAATTCCCTTAAAATCACTCTGAAGTCTGCCAAAAATTCTCTTAAATTCTGCCCAAAATTCCTTAAAATTCCACTCAAAATTCCTCTAAAATTCCACCTAAAACTCACCTAAAAATTCCCTGAAATCCCACCCCAAATCCGCCCCGAAATCCTTCTGAGTCGCCCTTAAAATCTGCCCCAAAATCCCCCAAAATTTTCACCCAAAATCCCCTTAAATCTACCCAAAATCCCTCCCAAAATTCCCTTAAATCTGACCCCAAATCTGCCCCGAAATCCTTCTGAGTCATCCTTAAAATCTGCCCCAAAATTCCCCAAAATTCCCTTAAATTTGACCTGAAATCCTTTTGATTTGGCCTTAAAATCTGCCCCAAAATCCCCCAAAATTCCCCAAAATCCACCCCAAATCCGCCCCCGAAATCTTTCTGAGTCGTCCTTAAAATCTGTCCTAAAATCCCCCAAAATTCCTTCAAATGTTCCCTGAAAATGTCTCCAAATTCCGTCAAAATCACTGTCAAATCCACAAAAAATTCCCTAAAAATCCACCCAAAATTCCACTCAAAATCGTCTCAAAATTTCCCCAAAAATTCCACTGAAAATTCACAAAAAATTCCACTCAAAATCGCTCTAAAATTGCCCCCAAATCCCTCCCAAAATTCCCTTAAAATCACTCTGAAGTCTGCCAAAAATTCTCTTAAATTCTGCCCAAAATTCCTTAAAATTCCACTCAAAATTCCTCTAAAATTCCACCTAAAATTCACCCAAGAATTCCCCCAAAATCCCCATAAATCCACCCAAAATTCCATTAAAATCTACCCCAAATCCCTCCCAAAATTCCCTTAAAATCACTCGAAAATCTGCCCAAAATTCCATAAAATTCCACCCAAAGTCTACTCAAAATTACCCGAAAATTCCACCGAAAATTCACAAAAAAATTCCATTAAATCTGACCCGAATTCCTTCTGATTCACCCTTAAAATCTGCCCCAAAATCTCCCAAAATTCCTTCAAATATTCCCTGAAAATGTCTCCAAATCCTCTTAAAATCACTGAAAAATCCACAAAAATTTCTCTTTAAATTCACCCAAAATTCTCCTCAAAATCGCCTCAAAATTTCCAAAAAAATTCCATGGAAAATTCACCGAAAATTCCCTCAAAATCACTCTAGAATTACCCCCAAATCCCTCCCAAAATTCCCTTAAAATCATTCTAAAATATGCCCAAAAATTCCCCCAAAAATCCCCCAAAAATTCGAAAAATATCCCCGAAATTAGGAAAAAATCCCCAAAATTCCCTTAAAATTCCCTCAAATTTCCCCTCAAATTCCACCCCAAAATTCCCTCCAAAATGCCCCAAAATTCCCTTAAAATCCCCCAAATTTCCCCTCAAATTCCACCCCAAATCGGCCCCAAAATTCCCCCAAAAAATCCCCAAAATTAGAAAAAATCCCCAAAATTCCCCCAAAAATTCCCGCAATTTTCACATCAAATTCCACGCCAAATCAGCCCCAAAATTCCCCCCAAAATTCCCCAAAATTAGGAAAAAATCCCAAAAATTCACAAAAAATCCCCGAAATTAGAAAAAAATCTCCCAAAAATTCACAAAAAATCCCCAAAATTAGAAAAAAATCTCCCAAAATTCCCCCCCAAAATTAGAAAAAAATCCCCAAAAATTCCCCCCCCAAAATCCCCAAAATTAGAAAAAAAATCCCTAAAATTCACCCAAAAAATCCCCAAAATTCCCCCCAAAAGATCTCCAAAATTAGAAAAAAAGTCGCCCAAAATTCCCCCCCAAAATTCTCAAAATTAGAAAAAATCGCTAAAATTAAAAAAAAAAATCCCCAAAATTAGAAAAAAATCCCCAAAAATTCCCCCCAAAAAGTCCCTAAAATTCACCAAAAAAATCCCCAAAATTCCCCCCCCAAAATCCCCAAAATTAGAAAAAAAATCCCTAAAATTCACCCAAAAATCCCCAAAATTAGAAAAAAAATCCCCAAAATTCCCCCCCAAAAAATCCCTAAAATTAGAAAAAAATCCCTAAAATTCACCCAAAAAAATCCCCAAAATCCCCCCCAAAATCCTCAAAATTAGAAAATCCCTAAAATTAAAAATAAATCCCAAAATTAGAAAAAAACTCCCAAAATTCTCTCCAAAAATCCCCAAAATTAGAAAAAAATCCCCAAAATTCCCCCCCAAAAAAATCCCAAAATCAGAAAAAAATCCCAAAAAATTTCCCCCCAAAAATCCCCAAAATTCCCCCCCAAAAAAATCCCAAAATCAGAAAAAAATCCCCAAAAATTTCCCCCAAAAAATCCCCAAAATTAGAAAAAAATCCCTAAAATTAAAAAAATTCCCCACAATTAGAAAAAAATCCCCAAAAATTCCCCCAAAAAATCCTCAAAATTAGAAAAAAAATCCCCAAAAATTTCCCCAAAAAATCCCCAAAATTAGAAAAAAATCCCAAAAAATTCCCTAAAAATTCCCCCAAATTTCCCCTCAAATTCCGCCCCAAAAATGCCAAAAATTCCCCAAAAATTCCCCAAAATTTCCCCAAATTTCCCCGAATTTCCCTTTTGTCTCTGTCCCCATTGTCCCCTCGGTGTCACCCCAATAAAGAGGGGGTGGGGGAGGGGCGGTCCCGAATCCCCTCCCCCACCCTTTCGGAATTTTCCGGCAAAAATTTTGGGATCGGCGTCACTTGGGGGGGGGAGGGGAGGGGAGAGCTGGATTTGGGTCCCCGAAAATGTCCCCAAATCCTCAGAAATGTCCCCAAATCCTCAAAATGTCCGTAAAATATTCCCAGAATCCCAAAAATGTCCCCAAAATGTCCCCAAATCCCCAAAAATGTCCCCAGAATCCCAAAAATCTCCCCATAATGTCCTCAAATCCTCAAAAATGTCCCCAAAATGTCCCCAAAAGGTCCCCAAATCCTCAGAAATGTCCCCAAAATGTCCCCAGAACCTCAAAAATGTCCCCAAAATGTTCCCAAATCCTCGAAAATGTCCCCGATCCCAAAGTGTCCCCAAATGTCCCCAAAATGTTCCCAGAATCCCAAAAAATGTCCCAAAAATGTCCCCAAATCCTCAAAAATGTCCCCAAAATGTTCCCAAAATCCCAAAAAATGTCCCAAAATGTCCCCAGAATCTCAAAACTGTCCCCAAAATGTCCCCAAATCCCAAAATGTCCACAAAATCCCAAAAATGTCCCCAATCCCAAAGCGTCCCCAAACTTCCAAATGTCCCAAAAGTCCCCAAATGTCCCAAAGTGTCCCCAAAATGTCCCCAAACTCCCCAATGTCCCAAAATTTTCCCAATGTTCCCAAATTCCCAAATGTCCCCAATGTTCCCAATGTCCCAAAGTGTCCCCAAATGTCCCCAAATGTTCCCAAAATCCCAAAAAATGTCCCCAAGATGTCCCCAGAATCCCAAAATTGTCCCCGATCCCAAAGTGTCCCCAAATGTTCCCAATGTCCCCAAATTTCCCCAATGTCCCAAAATGTCTCCAAAATGTTCCCAGAATCCCCAAAATGGATTTTTTGGGATTCAATCCCAAAGTGTCCCCAAACTTCCGAATGTCCCCAATTCCCCCAAATGTCCCCAAAATGTCCCAAATGTTCCCAAACTCCCGAATGTCCCCAACATCCCAAAAAAGTCCCCAATCCCAAAGTGTCCCCAATGTCCCCAAAATGTCTCCAATCCCAAATGTCCCAAAATGTCCCAAATGTCCCCAAATGTCCCCAAATGTCCCCAAATGTCCCCAAACATCACTCAGGACATGTCGGTTTGGGGGGGGAGGGTGACCCCCCCATTTATTTTTGGGGACATTTGGGGACATTTGGGATTTGGGGACATTTGGGGACATTTGGGAATTGAGGAATTTGGGGACATTTGGGGACATTTGGGGAATTTGGGAATTGAGGAATTTGGGGAATTTGGGGACATTTGGGGACATTTGGGAATTGAGGAATTTGGGGACATTTGGGGACATTTGGGGACATTTGGGGACATTTGGGAATTGAGGAATTTGGGGACATTTGGGGACATTTGGGAATTTGAGGAATTTGGGGAATTTGGGGACATTTGGGGACATTTCAGAATTGAGGAATTTGGGGAATTTGGGGAATTTGGGGACATTTGGGGACATTTGGGGACATTTGGGAATTTGGGGAATTTGAGGAATTTGGGGACATTTGGGGACATTTGGGAATTGAGGAATTTGGGGACATTTGGGGACATTTGGGGACATTTGGGGACATCGGCGCCATCACATGAAGAGACCTCCTGGAACGAGAGAGAGGAGAGGACATTGGGGACATTTGGGGTCATTTTGGGATATTTGGGGACATTTGGGGACATTTGGGAATTGAGGACATTTGAGGATTTGGGGACATTGGTGACATTTTGGGATTGGGGAAATTTTGGGACATTTGGGGTCATTGAGGACATTGGGGAATTTGGGACATTTGGAATTTGGGACATTTTGGGATTTTGGGGACATTTTCGGATATTTTGGGGACATTGGGGAATTGGGGATATTTGGGGATTTTGGGGACATTTGTGGCCATTTTGGGGCCATTTTGGGACATTTTGAGAATTGGGGACACTGAGGACATTTGGAAACATTGAGGACATTGGGAATTGGGACAATTTTGGGGCCATTTTGGGGACATTTGGGGACGTTTGGGGACATTTTGGGGACATTTTTTGATATTTTGGGATATTTTGGGACATTTGGGGATATTGGGGACATTGGGGACATTTGAGACATCTTGAGACATTTGAGGGTTTGGGGACATTTTGGGAACATTTTGGGACACTGAGGACATTTGGGGGCATTGGGGACATTTTGGGACATTTGAGGACATTTGGGGACATTTGGGACACTGAGGACATTTGGGGACATTGGGCACATTTGGGGATTTGGGGATATTTGGAGACATTTGGGGACATTTGGAATTTGGGACATTTTGGGATTTTGGGGACATTTTGGGAAATTTGAGGACATTTTGGGACTTTAGGGACATTGGGGACATTGGGAATTTGGGGACATTTGGGGACATTTTCGGATATTTTGGGGACATTGGGGAATTTGGGACATTTTGCTATTTTGGGGACATTTTGGGAAATTTGAGGACATTTGGGGACATTTTGGGACTTTGGGGACATTGGGGACATTGGGAATTTGGGGACATTTGGGGATATTTGGGACATTTTGGGACATTTTGCTATTTTGGGGACATTTTGGGGATTTGGGGATATTTGGAGACATTTGGGGACATTTGGAATTTGGGACATTTTGGGATATTTTGGGACATTTGGGGACATTGGAAATTTGGGGACATTTGGGACACTGAGGACATTTGGGATATTTTGGGACATTTTGCTATTTTGGGGACATTTTGGGGACACTGGGGACATTGGGATATTTTGGGACATTTTGGGACACTTGAGGATTTGGGGACATTTGGAATTTTGAGATTTTGGGGACATTGAGGACATTTTGGGGACATTGGGGACTTGGGGACATTTGGGGATTTTGGGGACATTTGGGGCCATTTTGGGGCCATTTTGGGGCCATTTTTGGATATTTTGGGAACTTTTGGGGACATTGGGGACCCTCAGGGACAGTGCCACCCTCCCCTCCCACCCTGCGATGTCCCCACCTGTCACCTCCAGGCTGGCCCCGGTGACGTAAGCGCTGTCCCCCGACGCCAGGAATGTCACCGCGTCCGCCACGTCTGCGGAGAGATGTCACCGAATGTCCCCAAATGTCACCAAATGTCACCGAATTGTCACTGAATGGCCAAAAAATGGCACCAAAATGACCCAAAATGTCCCCAAATGTCGCCGAATGTCACCGAAATGTCCCCAAGTGTCACCAAATGGCAGCAAATGGCACCAAAATGTCACCAAATGTCACCAAAATGTCCCCAAATGTCACCAAAATGGCCCTAAATGGCCAAAAAATGGCACCAAAAGGACACAAAATGTCCCCAAATGTCACCGAATGTCACCGAAATGTCCCCAAGTGTCACCGAATGGCAGCAAAATGTCCCTAGACATCACCTAAATGTCCCCAAGTGTCATCGAATGTCACCAAATGACACCAAAATGTCACCGAATGTCACTGAAATGTCCCCAAGTGTCACCGAATGTCACCGAAATGGCCCTAAATGTCCCCAAAAGGACCCAAAATGTCCCCAAATGTCCCCGAATGTCACCGAAATGTCCCCAAGTGTCACCGAATGTCACTGAAATATCACCGAGTGTCACCAAAATGTCACTGAAATGACCCTAAATGGCCAAAAAATGGCACTAAAATAACCCAAAACGTCCCCAAATGTCACCGAAGTGTCCCCAAGTGTCACTGAATGTCACTGAATGTCACCGAAGTGTCCCCAAGTGTCACTGAATGTCACTGAAATGTCCCCAAGTGTCACCGAATGTCACCGAAATGTCACCAAAAGGACCAAAAATGGCCCAAAATGTCCCCAAATGTAACTGAATGGCACCAAAATGTCACCAAGTGTCACAGAATGGCACCGAAATGTCCCCAAGTGTCACCGACTGGCACCGAAATGTCCCCAAAAGGACCCAAAAGGACCCAAAATGTCCCCAAATGGCCCCAAAATGTCACCAAGAGGACCAAAAATGGCCCCAGATGTCCCCAAATGTCCCCAAAAGGCCCCAAAATATACCCAAAATCTCCAAATGTCCCCAAAATGTCCCCAAATGTCACTGAAACGTCACCAAAATGGCCCTAAATGTCCCCAAAAGGACACAAAATGTCCCCAAATGTCACTGAAATGTCACCAAAATGGCCCTAAAAGTCCCCAAAAGGACACAAAATGTCCCCAAATGGCCCCAAAATGGCCCAAAATGGACATAAATTGTCCCCAAATGTCCCCAAATGTCACCGAAATGGCCCTAAATGGCACCGAAATGTCACCAAAAGGACCAAAAATGTTCCAAAATGTCCCCAAATGGCCCAAAAATATACCCAAAATCCCCAAATGTCCCCAAAATGTCCCCAAATGTCCCCAACTCACCCTCGGGGTCCCCCAGGCGTCCGAGCGGCACCGACCCTGCGAACTGCGGGGGAGGGGACAGCGTCACCAAATGTCCCCAAGTGTCCCCAAATCCCCAAAATTGTCCCCAAATCCCAAAAATTGTCCCCAAATTTCGGGGTCACCCCAATTTTGGGTGGGAAAAGCCCAAATTTGGGGGTGGGGGAGGGGTTGGGGGACACCTGCCACCCCTGGGGATGTCCCCAAGTGTCCCCAAAGTGTCCCCAAGGGCTCTGAATCCCCAAAATTGTCCCCAAATCCCCAAAATTGTCCCCAAATTTCGGGGTCACCCCAATTTTGGGCGGGAAAAGTCCAAATTTGGGGGTGGGGGAGGGGCCCAAGGGTGTCCCCTCCCCCCAGGGCCACCCCCACAATGTCCCCAAAGTGTCCCCAAGTGTCCTCAACCCCCTCCCGATGTCCCCAAGTGCCACCAACCCCTCGATTTTGGGCGGGGAAACCCCAAATTTGGGGGTGGGGGGAGGGGTTTGGGGACACCTGCCACCCCTGGGGATGTCCCCAAGTGACCCCAAAATGTCCCCAAGTGCCACCAACCACTCCACGATGTCCCCAAATGGCCCAAAGTGTCCCCAAGGGCCACCAATGTCCCCAAAATTGTCCCCAGATCCCCAAAATTGTCCCCAAATTTCGGGGTCAGCCCAATTTTGGGTGGGAAAAGCCCAAATTTGGGTCACTGTGTCACCCCCCGGGATGTCCCCAAGTGTTCCCAACCACTCCACGATGTCCCCAACCCCCCCAAAATGTCCCCAAGTGCCACCAACCCCTCGATTTTGGGCGGGGAAACCCCAAATTTGGGGGTGGGGGGAGGGGTTTGGGGACTCCTGCCACCCCTGGGGATGTCCCCAAAGTGTCCCCAAAGTGTCCCCAAGGTGTCCCCAGATGTCCCCAAGTGTCCCCAACCCCCCCCAAGGTATCCCCAGGTGTCCCCAAGTGTCACCAACCCCCCGATTTTGGGCGGGGAAACCCCAAATTTGGGAGAAAAGCCCAAATTTTGGGGGTGGGGGAGGGGTTCACCCCCAAAGTGTCCCCAAAGTGTCCCCAAGGTCACCTTGGCGCGGACTTTGGGTGGCACCTTGTCGGTCATGGGGGTGACAACGAAGCCTGGCAGGACGGAGTTGCAGCGGATGCCGAACCTGGCGATGTCCCCAAGTGTCACCGAGTGTCACCGAGGGGACAAAAGTGACCAAAAATGGTAAAAAATGGCATCGAAGTGTCCCCAAGTGTCCCCAAAGTGTCCCCAAGTGTCACTGAGGGGACAAAAGTGACCAAAAATGGTAAAAAATGGCATCGAAGTGTCCCCAAGTGTCACCAAGTGTCACCGAGGGGACAAAAGTGGCCAAGAATGGCACCACAGTGTCCCCAAAGTGTCCCCAAAGTGTCCCCAAGTATCACCGAGGGGACAAAAGTGACCGAAAATGGTAAAAAATGGCATTCAAGTGTCCCCAGGTGTCCCCAAAGTGTCCCCAAGTGTCACTGAGGGGACAAAAGTGACAAAAAATGGTAAAAAATGGCATCGAAGTGTCCCCAAGTGTCACCAAGTGTCACCGAGGGGACAAAAGTGACCAAAAATGGCACTGCAGTGTCCCCAAAGTGTCCCCAAGTGTCACTGAGGGGCCAAAAATGGCCAAGAATGGTAAAAAATGGCATCGAAGTGTCGCCAGGTGTCCCCAAAGTGTCCCCAAGTGTCCCCAAGTGTCACTGAGGGGACAAAAGTGACAAAAAATGGTAAAAAATGGCATCGAAGTGTCCCCAAGTGTCCCCAAGTGTCACGGAGGGGACAAAAATGGCCAAAAATGGTAAAAAATGGCATTGAAGTGTCCCCAAGTGTCCCCAAAGTGTCACTGAGTGTCACCGAGGGGACAAAAGTGGCCAAGAATGGCACCACAGTGTCCCCAAGTGTCACCGAGGGGCCAAAAGTGGCTGAAAATGGCCAAAAATGGTAAAAAATTGGTTAAAAAATGGCACAAAATTGGTCAAAAATGGCACCACAGTGTCCCCAAGTGTCCTCAAGTGTCACCAAGGGGCCAAAAATGGTAAAAAATGGCACAAAATTGGTCAAAAATGGCACCACAGTGTCCCCAAAGTGTCCCCAAATGTCACCGAGGGGACAAAAGTGGCCGAAAATGGCCAAAAATGGTAAGAAATGGTAAAAAATTGGTAAAAAAATGGCACAAAATGGCATCAAAGAGTCCCCAAAGTGGCACCATATGGCCCCAAATGATCCAAAAATGTCACCAAAGTGTCCCCAAGTGTCCCCAAGTGGCATCAAAGTGTCCCCAAATGTCCCCAAACCCCCCAAAATGTCCCCAAGTGCCACCAACTCTCTGATTTTGGGCGGGGAAGCCCCAAATTCAGGGGTGGGGGAGGGGCCCCTCCCCCCAGTGTCACCCCCCAGGATGTCCCCAAGTGCCACCAACCTCTCCGCGATGTCCCCAAACCCCTCCCGGTGTCCCCAAACTCCCTAAAATGTCCCCAAATTTCGGGCGCACCCCAATTTTGGGTGGGAAAATCCCAAATTTGGGGGTGGGGGAGGGGCCCAAGGGTGTCCCTTCCCCCCGGTGCCACCCCCAGGATGTCCCCAAAGTGTCCCCGAGGTCACCTGGCCACCTCCTTGGCCACGCTGCGCGTCAGGCCCTCCACGCCAGCCTTGGAGGCAGCATAGTGACATTGTCCTAAATTGCCCACCTGGGGGGGACAGTGACAATGGTGACAATGGTGACAATGGTGACAATGACAATGGTGACAATGGTGACAATGGTGACAATGGCATTGTCCCCAATTGCCCATGTGGGAGGGGACAGTGACAACGGTGACAATGGAGGTGACAATGACGGTGACAATGACAGTGACAATGGTGGTGACAATGGCATTGTCCCCAGTTTCCCACCTGGGAGGGGACAGTGACAATGACAACGGTGACAATGGCAGTGACAATGGCGGTGACAATGGCAGGGGGAGGGGACAATGGCAGTGCCACCACGGGGGGAGGGGACAATGGTGATGACAATGGCGAGGGGAGGGGGCGGTGACAATGGCGGTGACAATGGCATTGTCCCCAATTGCCCACCTGGGAGGGACAGTGACAATGACAATGGTGACAATGGTGACAATGGTGGTGACAATGACATTGTCCCCAATTGCCCACCTGGGGGCGACAGTGACAATGACAATGGTGACAATGGTGACAATGGTGGTGACAATGGCATTGTCCCCAACTGCCTACCTGGGAGGGGACAGTGACAATGGTGACAATGACAATGGTGACAATGGCAGTGACAATGGCATTGTCCCCAATTGCCCACCTGGGAGGGACAGTGACAATGACAATGGTGACAATGGCAGGGGGAAGGGACAATGGCAGTGCCACCATGGGGGGAGGGGACAATGGCAATGACAATGGCGGTGACAATGACTGGGGGAGGGGACAGTGACAATGGTGACAATGGTGACAATGGCATTGTCCCCAATTGCCCACCTGGGAGGGACAGTGACAATGACGGTGGCAATGGCAGGGGGAGGGGACAATGGCAGTGCCACCACGGGGGGAGGGGACAATGGTGATGACAATGGCGAGGGGAGGGGGCGGTGACAATGGCGGTGACAATGACGGTGACAATGGCAGTGACAATGGCATTGTCCCAAATTGCCCACCTGGGAGGGACAGTGACAATGACAATGGTGACAATGGTGACAATGGCGGTGACAATGGTGACAGTGGCATTGTCCCCAGTTGCCCACCTGGGAGGGACAGTGACAATGGTGACAATGACAATGGCAGTGACAATGGCATTGTCCCCAATTGCCCACCTGGGGGGGACAGTGACAATGACAATGGTGACAATGGCAGTGACAATGGCGGTGACAATGGCGGGGGGAGGGGACAATGGCAGTGCCACCACGGGGGGAGGGGACAATGGTGGGGACAATGGCGAGGGGAGGGGACAATGACAAAGGGGAGGGGACAATAGCGGTGACAATGGTGGTGACAATGATGGGGACAGTGACAATGGCGGTGACAATGACACCGCAGGGGAGGGGACGATGGCATTGTCCCCAGTTGCACACCTGGGAGGGGACAGTGACAATGGCGGTGACAATGATGGGGGAGGGGACAATGGCGGTGACAATGACAGTTGCATGGGGGGGAGGGGACAATGGCGATGGGGAGGGGACAATGACAGGGGGAGGGGACAGGGATGGGGGAGGGGACAATGGCGGTGACAATGATGAGGGAGGGGACAATGATGGGGAGGTGACAATGACAAAGGGGAGGTGACAAAGTGGGGAGGGGACAATGGCAAAGGGGGGGAGGGGACAGTGACAAAGGGGAGGTGACAAAGGGTCAGTGACAGTGACAAAGGGGAGGTGACAATGACAAAGGGGGGAGGGGACAGTGACAGTGACAAAGGGGGGGAGGTGACAATGACAAAGGCCACCTTGGCCACCACGCTGCCCACGAGCACCAGCGAAGCTCCTGCCGCTGTCCCCGAGGCCACCAGCGCCTGTGTCACCGCCTGTGTCACCAGGAACGTCCCCTGGGGAGGGAGGGGACATTGGGGACATTGGGGACACCGGGGGGTGGCACAGACCCTCCCCCCACCCAGGAAGGGGCTTTGGGAGGGGCCAATGTCCCCACATTGTCCCCAATGTCCCCACATTGTCCCCAATGTCCCCTCGATGTCCCCAATGTCCCCTCGATGTCCCCAATTTCCCAAAGTCTTCAAATAGCCAATGTCACTCAATGTCCCCAATGTCCCCAATGTCCCCTCAGTGTCCCCATTCTCCCCAATGTCCCCAATGCCCTAATTGTCCATTGTCCCCAATATCCCAAATGTCCCCCAAAGTCCCAAATGTCCCCTGATGTCCCCAAATTCCCAATGTCCCCAATGTCCCAATTCTCCCCATTGTCCCCAAAGCCTCAATGTCCCAAATGTCTCCAATTGTCCCCAATTCCCCAAATGTCCCCAATGTCCCTTCAGTGTCCCCTCGATGTCCCCAATGCTTCAATGGCCCCAAATGTCCCCCGATGTCCCCAAATTCCCAATTCCCCAATGTCCCCAATATCCCTCAATGTCCCCAAGGTCCCCCCAATGTCCCTCGATGTCCCCTCAACGTCCCCAAATCCCCAATGTTCTCAATATCCCCATTGCCCTCAACTTACCCAAATCCCCAATGTCCCCTCAATGTCCCCAATCCCCAAATCCCCAATGTCACTCGATGTCCCCAAATCCCTCGATGTCCCCAATGTCTCCAAATTCCCAATATCCCCAAATGTCCCCAATGTCTCCAATTGTCCCCAATGGTCCCCAATATCCCCTCAATGCCCCAATGTCCCCAATCCCCCAATGTCCCCAAATCCCCAAATCCCCAATATCCCTCAATGTCCCCAAAGCCCTCGATGTCTCCAATTGTCCCCAAAGCCTCAATGTCCCCAATGTCCCCTCAGTGTCCCCAAATCCCCAATGTCCCCAGCATCCCCTCAGTGTCCCCTCGATGTCCCCAATGTCCCCAATGTCCCTCAATGTACCCAAATCCCCAATGTCCCCAACCATCTCCAAATCCCCAAATCTCCAATGTCCCTAATGCGCCAATGTCCCCAAATCCCCAATATCCCTCGATTTCCCCAATGTCCCCAATGTATTCAATTGTCCCCAATGTCCCCAAATGCCCAAATCCCCAAGGTCCCCAATGTCCCAATTCTCCCCAAATCCCCAATGTCCCCAAATCCCTCAATGTCCCCAATGTCCCCAAATCCCTCAATGTCCCCAATGTCCCCAAATCCCGAAATGTCCCCAACGTCCCCTCGGCGTCACCTCCAGGTTGACGGCCAGCACCTCGCGGAACTCGCTCTGGCCCAGCTCCAGGAGCAGCCGATCCCGCGTGACCCCGGCACAGCTCACCAGGACCCGCGGGGGACCCCCGAACCGCTCCTGGGGACAGCGGGGACATCGTGACAGGGACGTGTCGCGACAGCGGCCGACAGCGCGAGATATCGCGACCTATCGCGAGAAATCACAGCCTATCGCGAGAAATCGCGGCCTATCGTGAGAATTCCCGGACTATAGCGAGAATTCCTGGACTATCGCAAGAAATCGCGGCCTATATCGCGAGAATTTCTGGACCGTCGCAAGAAATCGCGGCCTATCGCGAGAATTTCTGGACTATCGCGAGAAATCACGGCCTGTCATGAGAAATTGTGGCTCATCGCGAGATATTTTGGCCTGTTGTGAGATATCGCGGCCTATCATGAGAATTCCTGGACTATCACGAAAAATCGCGGCCTATTGCGAGAATTCTTGGACTATCATGAGAAACTGCGGCCTGTTGTGAGAAATTGCGGCCTATCGCGAGAATTCCTGGACTACCGCAAGAAATCGCTGCCTACCACAAAAATTCGTGGCCTATCACAAAAATTTGCAGCCTACTACAAGACATTGTGGCCCACACAAAATGAAAAATTGTGGCCTACCATGAAAATTCGCAGCCTACCACAAAATTTGGGGCCTACCATGGTATTTGCGGCCTACCACAACATTCGCGGCCTACCACAAAAAATCGTGGCCTACCGCAATAAATCGCAGCCTACCTCGATATTTGCGGCCTACCACGAAAATTTGAGGCCTACCACAACAAATTGCAGCCTACCACAAAATATCACAGCCTATCACAAAATTCGTGGCCTACCACAAAATTTGCGGCCTACCACAAAAAATTGCAGCCTATATCGATAGTTGCGGCCTACCACGATAAACCACGGCCTACCGCAAAATTTGAGGCCTACCACAAAAAATTGCAGCCTACCATGAAAATTGCGGCCTACCACAAAATTTGAGGCCTACTACAAAACAGTGAGGCCCACAATGAAAAATTGTGGCCTACCACAAAGAATTGTGGCCTACCACAAAATTCGCGGCCTACCACAAAATTTGAGGCCTACCACAACAAATCATGGCCCATCTCAAAAAATCATGGCCTACCACAAAAATTCATGGCCTACCACAAAATTCGCGGCCTACCACAAAATTTGAGGCCTACCACAATAAATCGCAGCCCACCACGAAAATTGCGACCTACCACAAAATTTGGGGCCTACCACAAAAAATGGTGGCCCACCACGAAAATTGCGACCTACCACAAAATTTGGGGCCTACCACAAAAAATGGTGGCCTATCATGAAAATTTGAGGCCTACCACAAAATTTGCGGCCTACCACGATAAATCCCGGCCTATCACAAAATTCGCAGCCTACCACAAAATTTGCAGCCTACCACAACAAACCACGGCCTACCACAAAATTTGCAGCCTACCACAATAAACCGCGGCCTACCACGAAAATTTGAGGCCTACCACAAAAAATTGCAGCTTACCACAATATTTGCGGCCTACCACGATAAATCGCGGCCTATCGCAATAAATCGCGGCCTACCACACTAAATCGCGGCCTATCGCGATTCCCCTCGCCTATCGCGATGGCCCCGCCCTTACCTGCACCTCCCGCAGCATTCCCACCACGCTCTCGCGGTCAGCCACGTCCACGCGGATCCCGGCGTGAGGCTCCGCCCCTTTGGGGTCACCCGGGGGGTCCCGGGCCAGCCCCGAGGCTGTCATGGCCGCCCCGGCCCCGTCGAGATCGGCCACGGCCACGCGGGCGCCCTCGCGGGCCAAGCGGGCGCTGACGGCGCGGCCAATGCCGTTGGCGCCCCCTGGTGGCGTGGAGGACTCATGAGGGGCACTCGGGGGGGTTGGGGTGTCCCCAAGTGTCACTTGAGGGGTTTGGGATGTCCCAAAATGTCACCTGTGGAGTCTGAGACATCCCCTGGTGTCACCTGTGGGGTTTGGGGTATCCTCAAATGTCACTTGGGGGGTTTGGGGTGTCCCCAAGTGTCACCTGTGGGGTTTGGAATGTCCCCAGATATCACCTGTGGGGTTTGGGATGTCCCCAAATGTCACCCATGGGGTTTGGGACCCCCTAAAGTGTCACCTGTGGGGTTTGGATCGTCCCCAAATGTCACCTGTGGAGTCTGAGATGTCCCCAGATGTCACCTGTGGGGTTTGGGATGTCCCCAAGTGTCACTTGGGGAGTTTGGGATGTCCCCAAATGTCACCTGTGGGGTCTGAGATGTCCCCAAATGTCACCTGTGGGGTTTGGGACACTCCCAAATGTCACCTGTGAGGTTTGGAACACTCCCAAGTGTCACCTGTGGGGTTTGGGATGTCCCCAAGTGTCACCTGTGGGGTCTGAGATGTCCCCAAATGTCACCCATGGGGTTTGGGACCCCCTAAAGTGTCACCTGTGGGGTCTGAGATGTCCCCAAATGCCACCTGTGGGGTTTGGGACACTCCCAAGTGTCACCTGTGGGGTTTGGAATGTCCCCAAATGTCACCTCTGGGGTCCTGGAGGCCCCCAAGTGGAGCTTGGGACCCCCTAAAGTGTCATCTGTGTGGTTTGGGGTGTCCCCAAATGTCACCCATGGGGTTTGGGACCCCCTAAAGTGTCACCTGTGGGGTTTGGATCATCCCCAAATGTCACCTGGGGAGTCTGACATGCCCCCAGATGTCACCTGTGGGGTTTGGGATGTCCCCAGGTGTCACCTCTGGGGTCCTGGAGGCCCCCAACTGGAGTTTGGGATCCCCTAAATGTCACCTGTGGGGTTTGGGACACTCCCAAGTGTCACCTGTGGGGTTTGGAATGTCCCCAAATGTCACTTGTGGAGTCTGAGATGTCCCCAGATGTCACCTGTGGGGATTGGGATGTCCCCAAGTGTCACCTGTGGGGTTTGGGATGTCCCCAAATGTCACCTCTGGGGTCCTGGAGGCCCCCAAGTGGAGTTTGGGACCCCCTAAAGTGTCACCTGTGGGGTTTGGGGTGTCCCCAAATGTCACCTGTGGGGTCTGAGATGTCCTCTGGTGTCACCTGTGGGGTTTGGAATGTCCCCAGGTGTCACCTGTGGGGTCCTAGAGCCCCCCAAGTGGAGTTTGGGATCCCCTAAATGTCACCTGTGGGGTTTGGGACACTCTCAAGTGTCACCTGTGGGGTTTGGGACACTCCCAAGTGTCACCTGTGGGGTTTGGAATGTCCCCAAATGTCATTTGTGGAGTCTGAGATGTCCCCAGATGTCACCTGTGGGGTTTGGGATGTCCCCAAGTGTCACTTGGGGAGTTTGGGATGTCCCAAAATGTCACCCATGGGGTTTGGGACCCCCTAAAGTGTCACCTGTGGGGTCTGAGATGTCCCCAAATGTCACCTGTGGGGTTTGGAATACTTCCACATATCACCTGTGGGGTCTGAGACGTCCCCTAGTGTCATCTGTGGGATTTGGGACACTCCCAGATGTCACTTGTGAGGTCTGAGATGCCCCCAAATGTCACCTGTGGGTGACCTTCGGGCGACCACCCCGAATATCACCCATAGGACACGTGACCTCCCCAAGATGGCGCCCGTGCCGTCTACGACCTCCGCTCCGGTGCCACCTGTGGAGTCCGTGACCTCCCTCCGCCACCCCCAAACGCCACCCGTGGGCTGTCCCCTCCTTCCCGCGCCCTCCTCGGGGGTGTCCCCGCCTCGGTGTCCCCTCGTGTCCCCCCCGCGCTCACCCGTGACCAGCGCCACCACCCCCGCGAGCCGCCCCGGTGACCTTCCCATCATGGCGGCGCCGGAAATGAGCACCGAGGCGGCGGCTGCACCGCCCGCCACCGGGAAGGGGGCGCTCTGTCCCTCCCGGCGCTCAACTCTATGGTTGGTCCTCCAGCACCCCCTTTTTCCTCGGATTTTTCCCAATTTCTCTTTTTTTCCCCCAAAAACACCCGAATCCCACGTGGGACCCTCATCCCCAAACCCTCCCAATGTCCCCAACCCCCGAAATGTCCTCAACGCCCCCCAGGATCACGATAGGTCGGGTTTGGGGGGGAGTGTCCTTTTTATTTTGGGAGCCTTTGGGGACATTTTGGGGGCGTGAGGACAACTGGGGGAGGGTTGGGGACATTTGGGGACATTTGGGGGGTTTGGGGACATTGTGGAGGGTTGGGGACATTGTGGGGAGGGGGACGGGGCTGGATCCATTGGATGAAGAGGGATGGGGGGGACATTTGGGGAGGCCTTGGGGACACTTGGGGACATGGGGGGACTCTGGGGGGACACGGGGGGGACACAAAGGGGACATGGAGTGGCACTGGGGACACTGGGGACATTGGGATATGGAGACATGGGGGTGTTGGGGACATTGGGGACACATTGGGGACACACTGAGGACATTGGGGACATTGGGATATGGAGACATGGGGACATTGGGGACACATTGGGGACATTGGGGACACTGGTGTCACCTCCCCGCCGGGGGCCACAGGTGCATGGAGAGCCCCCCGATGACAAAGGCCACCAGGACCATCCCCGCCATGTCCTCCAGGCTGGGCTCGGTGGCACCTGTGGGGACATTGGGGACACTTCGGTGACAACCCCCCCCATGTCACTGACACCCTGCCGGTGTCACCAACCCCATCCCTGATGTCCCCAACCCCATCCTCAATGTGCCCAACCCCATCCTTGATGTCCCCAGGTGTCCCCAACCCCATCCCTGATGTCCCCAACCCCATTCCTGATGTCCCCATCTCTGTTCCTGGTGTCCTTAAGTGTCCCCAGACCTTGTCCTGGTGTCCCCAATTCTATCCCAGATGTCCCCAACCCCGATCCTGGTGTTCCCAGACTTGTTCCTGATGACCCCTGGTGTCCCCAAATCCATCCCTGATGTCCCCAACCCTGCTCCTGGTGTCCTTAAGTGTCCCTAACCCCACTCTTGGTGTCCCCAACTCTATCCCAGGTGTCCCCAAACCCACTCCTGGTGTCCCTAGCTCCATCCCCGATGTCCCCAGGTGTGTCCCCAGGTGTGTCCCCTCACCTGCCACCTCCACAGTGACCCTGTGCAGTCTGTCCCATGCCAGGTGTGTCACCAGGCAGCTGTACCTGTCCCCAGGTGTCCCCAACCCCATCCTCAATGTCCCCAACCCCATCCTCAATGTCCCCAACCCCGTTCCTGGTGTCCCTAACCCCAATCCTGGCATCCCCAACTCTATCCCAAGTGCCCCCAACCCAGTCCCTGGTGTCCTTAAGTGTCCCCAACGCTGTTCCTGATGTCCCCAGGTGTCCCCAACCCTATTCCCGATGTCCCCAACCCCATTCCCAACGTCCCCAACTCTATCCCAGGTGTCCCCAGCCCCGTTCCTGACATCCCCAGGTGTGTCCCCAATGTCCCCAGCCGTGTCCCCTCACCTGCCACCTCCACGGTGACCCTGTGCGGTCTGTCCCACGCCGCGTGCGTCACCAGGCAGCTGTACCTGTCCCCAGGTGTCCCCGGGGCCACCCTGAGCGCCGAGGTGCGGCTGAAGGTGCCGTCGGCCAAGCGGCGGTGGCCCGAGCTCCAGGTGACACCCGCGGTGACCTCGAGGGGACGCGGCTGTCCCCGACCCTGCCGCTCCCAGCGCATGGCCACGTCCAGCGGGAAAAAGCCAACGGCCTCGCAGAGCAGCTCGGCCGAGACCCCCGGGGACAGCGGGGACGGCAGCAGGGACACCTGCGGGGGGGCTGGGGACAGGGGACAGGTGAGCTGGGGGTGCTGGGAGGGACTGGGATATACTGGGAGGGACTGGGAGGCACCGGGAGCTCGGCCGAGACCCCCGGGGACAGCGGGGATGGCAGCAGGGACACCTGCGGGGGGGCTGGGGACAGGGGACAGGTGAGCTGGGGGTGCTGGGAGGGACTGGGATATACTGGGAGGGACTGGGAGGCACTGGGAGCTCGGCCGAGACCCCCGGGGACAGTGGGGACGGCAGCAGGGACACCTGCGGGGGGGCTGGGGACAGGGGACAGGTGAGCTGGGGGTGCTGGGAGGGACTGGGATATACTGGGAGGGACTGGGATCGAACTGGGAGATACTGGGATATACTGAGAGGGACTGGGATATACTGGGAGGGACTGGGAGGCACTGGGAGCAGTGTGGGATTGGAGAAAATGGGAACACTGGGAGGGACTGGGATCGAACTGGGAGATACTGGGATATACTGAGAGGGACTGGGATATACTGGGAGGGACTGGGAGGCACTGGGAGCAGTGTGGGATTGGAGAAAATGGGAACACTGGGAGGGACTGGGAGGGACTGGGAGGGCACTGGGATATACTGGGATATACTGGCAGAGACTGGGAGGCACTGGGAGCTCGGCCGAGACCCCTGGGGACAGCAGGGACGGCAGCAGGGACACCTGCGGGGGGGCTGGGGACAGGGGACAGGTGAACTGGGGGTGCTGGGAGGGACTGGGATATACTGGGAGGGACTGGGATCGAACTGGAGATACTGGGATATACTGGGAGGGACTGGGATATACTGGGAGGGACTGGGAGGCACTGGGAGCTCAGCCGAGACCCCCGGGGACAGTGGGGATGGGAAAAGGGACACCTGCGGGGGGGCTGGGGACAAAGGGAAGGGTCAGCTGGGGGTGCTGGGATATACTGGGAGGCACTGGGAGGGACTGGGAGAAACTGGGAAACTGGGAGGGCCTGGGAGGGACTGGGAACTCGGTCGGGACCCCCGGGGACAGCAGGACAGTTGAGCTGGGGACACTGGACATACTGGGAGCCCTCCCACCCCTCCCCCCAGTTCCCCCCAGTCTCTCCCAGTCCATCCCAGTCCCTCCAGTCCATCCCAGTCCCTCCCAGTCTCTCCCAGTCCCTCCCAATCCCTCCCAGTATCCTCCAGAACCTCTCAGTACCCCCCCAAAGTTCCCTCCCAGTCTCTCCCAGTCTCTCCCAGTCCCCCCGAGTCCCTCCCCAATGCCTCCCAGTGCCCCCAGCACTGACAATCACGTCCATGTGCAGCACCTGCTGCAGCTGCCCGTGGGGCGTGGCCACGGAGCAGACGAAGGATCCGCCATCGGCCACCGAGAGCGGCGGCAGCTGCAGCGACACCTCCTGGGCGCCCCCTGGCGGCTGGGAGGACCCCCCAAAAAAAAAAAAAAAAAAAAAATCCTGTGTCAGTGGCGCCCCCTAGTGGCCAGGAGGACTGAAGAAGTTCTGTACCAGTGGCGCCCCCTGGTGCGGGGAGGACTAAGAGGATCCATGCGGTGGCGCCCCCTGGTGGCTGGGAGGACTGAGCTGGCACAGTGCCAGTGTCACCCCCTGGTGGTTGGGAGGACTGAGCTGGCTCAGTGCCAGTGATGCCCCCTGTGGCTGGGAGGACTAAAGAGGTGCCAGTGGTGCCCCAGTGTCCAGGAGGACCAAGACCAGCCCTGCCTCAGGGGCGCCCCCTAGCAGATGGGAGGACCAAGATGCTCCAGTGCCAGTGGTGCCCCCTGGTGGCCAGGAGGACCAAGCTGGCCAAGCACCAGCAGTGCCCCCCCCGGTGGCTGGGAGGACTGAAGCGCCTCCATGCCCACAGCGCCCCTAGCGGCTGGGAGGACCAAAGGGGCTCAGTGCCAGCTGTGCCCCCCATGGCATTTGGAAGGCCTGAAGCAATCCCAACCCCACAGCGTCCCCTAGTGGCCGGGAGGACCAAAGGGGCTCAATGCCAGCAGTGGCCCCACCGATGGCTGGAAGGCCTGAAACAATCCCAACCCCACAGCGCCCCCTAGTGGCCGGGAGGACCAAAGCGGCTCAGTGCCAGCTGTGCCCCCCATGGCGGCTGGAAAGACCGAAGCAATTCCAATCCTACAGCGCCTCCTAGCGGCCGGGAGGACCAAACCCCCGTTCCCACCTCACTGTCTCCCCCCGGGTGGCGACAGCGGGAACCGCCACCCCCCCCCCAATCACTCACCCTTGAATCCGAGGGGTGGTCCCAGCCCCCCAGGAGCAGCAGGACCCCCAGGGTGGCCTCGGTGACACGGGAGGTGGCCGAGTCGAAGGCCAGCAGGCGTCGGGTGGCGCCGTCGCGGTGGTGGAGCCACTCCAGGGTGAAGGGACCGTCCCTGGGGCTGAAGGAGCAGTGCAGGGTCTGGGGCGTCCCCACGAGGCCGCGGACGCTCGGGGTCAGCGTGGAGATGAACAGCGAGGCTGGGGGGAGGGGACGTTGGGGACATTGAGGACTTTGGGGACGTTGGGGGATTGGGGATTAGGGGGACTTGTGGGGATTGGGGACATTGGGGATTGGGGACATTTGGGGTTATCAAGGACATGGGGACATTGGGGACCTTTGGGGACATTAGGGACAGTGGGGGCACTGGGGACGTTGGGGACATTGGGGACATTGAGGATGTTTGGGACATTGGGGACATTTGTGGACAAAGGGACATTGGGGGATGGGGGACATTGTGGATATTGAGGACATTGGGGATGTTTGGGACATTGGGGACATTTGGGGACATTGGGGACAAGGGATATCGAGGACATTGGGGCCAACATTAGGGGACAGTCGGGGGCATTTGGGGCAACACCTGGGGACATTTAGGACACTCGGGGACATTTGTGGACATTTAGAAACATTGGGGACAACATTTGGGACACTCGGGGACACTTGGGGACATCAGGGACATCCCGCCCCCTCCCCCCACTCACCTTTGAGGCTCTGGGGGTGTCCCCCCTGCCCCCCCTGGCTCAGTAGCAGTGTCCCCTTCCCCCCGCTCTGTCCCCAAGGCCAGGAGCCACCAGCGTGTCCCCAGCCCTGGGTGACACTGGGGGAGGGGTCCCGGGGGGGGGTGGCAGCAGTGGCGCCGTGGGGCTCAGCTCACAGCGGGGGGGGTCCAGGGGGGACCCCAAAATCCATCCAGGACCCCCCAGGGTCTGCGGGGAGAGAGGGAGAAGGGGTGAGCGCAGGAAACCCCAAAAAAATCCCGAAATTCAGCCTAAAATAGGCCCCAAAAAAACCCAAAATCCACCCAAAACCAGGCCCAGGACAACCCAAAATCCACCCAAAAACAGCCCCAAAAAAATCCAAAATCCACCTGAAAACACCTCCTAAAAACTCTCAAAATCCATGCGAAAACAGCCCCCAAAAAATCCCAAAATCCACCCTAAAACAGAACCCAAAAAATCCCAAAATCCACCTGAAAACAGAACCCAAAAAATCTCAAAATCCACCTGAAAACAGAACCCAAAAAATCCCAAAATCCACCTGAAAACAGAACCCAAAAAATCCTGAAATCCACCCGAAAATAGAACCCAAAAAATCCTGAAATCCACTTGAAAACACCCCCTAAAAAATCTCAAAATCCACCCAAAACCAGGCCCAGGATAACCAAAATCCACCCGAAAACAGCCCCAAAAAAATCCCAAAATCCACCCAAAAACAGCCCCAAAAAATTCCAAAATCCACCCAAAACAGAACCCAAAAAATCCCAAAATCCACCCAAAAACAGCCCCCAAAAATATCCTGAAATCCACCCGAAAACAGCCCCCAAAAAATCTCAAAATTCACCTGAAAACAGCCCCGAAAAAACCCCAAAAAACCCCCAAATCCACCCCAAAACAGCCCCCAGGACAACCCAAAAAAACTCCCTAAAACCCCCCAAAATCTGCTCCAAAACAACCCCCAGGACCACCCAAAAAACCCCAAAAATCGACCCTGGGACAGACCCCAGGACATCCCAAAAAAAACCCAAAATCCACCCTAAAACAGCCCCCAGGACCCCCAAAAAACCCCAAAATCCACCCTGAGACAGAACCCAGGATCCCCTAAAAAAATCCCCAAATCCATCTTAAAACAGCCCCCATGACAACCCAAAAAATCTCCCCAAAACCCTCCAAAATCCACCCTAAATCTACCCCAAAACAGGGCCAGGACCCCCCGAAAATCCACCCCAAAATAGCCCCCAGGATCCCCAAAAAAGCTTCCCAAAAGCCCCCAAAATCTGCCCCAAAACAGTTCCCAGGATTCCCCAAAATTCCCCAAATCCCCCAAAATTCCCCCCAAATCCCCCCCAAAACTCCCCCAAATTCCCCCCACATTCCCCCAAAATCCCTCCAAACCCCCCCAGGACCCCCAAAATTTCCCCAAATTTCCTCCAAATCCCCAAAGATGCCCAAAAATCGCCCCCAAAATCCCTCAAATCGCCCAAAAATCCCCAGGACCCCCAAATATCCCCAAAATCCCCCCCCCAAATCCCCCTAAAATACCCCAAAATCCCCCAGGACCCCAAAATTCCCCCAAATTTCCCCTAAATCCCCGAAACTTCTCCAGGACCCCCAAATTCCCCCCCAAATACCCAAGACATCCCCCAAAATTTCCCCAAAATCCCTCAAATCTCCCCAAATCCCCTGGGACCCCCAAAATCCTCCCAAATTTGCCCCAAAATTTCCCCCAAACCCCTCCAGGACCCCAAAATTTCTTCCAAAATCCCCCCCAAATCCCCCAGCATCCAAAATTTCTTCCAAATTCCCCCCAAAATCTCCCAAATCCCTCTAGGACCCCCAAAATTTCCCCAAAATTCAACAAATCCCCCCAAATTCCCCCAAAATCTCCTCCAATTTCATCCAAACACGCCAAATATCCCCAAAATCCCAAATTTTTTGGGGGGGTCACCCACCGATGACATCAAAGGTCTGCTCAGGGTCCTCGAGGGGGTCCGGGGGGGCTCCGGGACCCCCCAAAATCCTCCAGGACCCCCAAAATTTCCCACAAATCCCCTCGAATCTCCCCAAAATCCATCCAGGACACTCCCCCAAATCCCCCCAAAATCCCCCTAAAATTAGCCCAAAATTCCCCCAAATTCCCCCAAAATTTCCCAAAAATTTTCCCCAAAATCCCTCAAATCTCCCCCAAATTCCCCCAGGACCCCCAAAATCCCCCCAAATCCCCAAAATTCCCCCAAAATTCCCCCCTAAATCCCTTAAATCCCCCCACAACCCCCAAAATTCCTCCAAATCCCCCCCAGGACCCCCCAAAATTCCCTCAAATCCCCACAGGACCACCCAAATTTCCCCTTTTTTCCCCAAATTTTTTTTTGGGGTCACCCACCGGTGATGTCAAAGGTCCTCTCGGGGTCCTCGGGGGGGTCCGGGGGGGCTCCGGGACCCCCCAAAATTCCCCCAAAATCCCTTCAAACCTCCCCGAATCCTCCCAAAATCGCCTGAAATCCGCCCCAAATTTCCCCCTTTTTTCCCCCAAATTTTTTTGGGGTCACCCACCGGTGACGTCAAAGGTCCTCTCGGGGTCCTCGGGGGGGTCCGGGGGGGCTCCGGGACCCCCCAAAATCCGGAGGTGGGCGGGGCGGGGGGCGGGGCTGCCGCGCTCGTCAGCAGGGGGCAGAGCAGAGGGGGAGGGGGTGACCCCAAAAGGGGAGACCCCAAAAAGAGACAGGAGCAGCCCTGGGGGGGGAAAAATTGGGGAAAAAAATTGGGATTTGGGAAAAAAATTTGGGGGGGTTGGGAAAAAAATTGGGGGGTTGGGAAAAAATTGGGGGGGTTGGGAAAAAATTGGGGGGGTTTGGGGGGAAAGGAATTGGGGGTTTGGGGGAAAAGATTTGGGGTTTTGGGGTGAAAAAATTGGGATTTTGGGGTGGAAATATTGGATTTTGGGGGGGAAAAAGTTGGATTTTGGGAAAAAAATGGGGGGGGTTGGGAAAAAAATTGGAGGGGGTTGGGAAAAAATTGGGGGGGGCTTGGGGGGAAAGGAATTGGGGGTTTGGGGGGAAAAATATTTGGGGTTTTGGGGATTTTTGGGGGAAAAAAATTGGGATTTTGGGGGTAAAAAAAAGGGATTTTGGAAAAAAATTTGGGATTTTGGGGGGAAAAGAATTGGGGGTTTGGGGGAAAATATTTGGGGTTTTGGGAGAAAAGATTTGGGATTTTGGGGGGTAAATATTTGGGATTTTGGGGGGAAAAAAATTGGGATTTTGGGGGGGAAATTGGGATTTTGGGGGGAAAAAATTGGGATTTTGGGAAAAAAATTGGGGGGTTTGGGAAAAAAAATTGGGGGGGTTGGGAAAAAATTGGGGGGGGCTTGGGGGTGAAAGGAATTGGGGGTTTGGGGGGAAAAATGGGGGTTTTGGGGATTTTTGGGGGAAAAAAATTGGATTTTGGGGGTAAAAAAAAGGGATTTTGGGAAAAAAATTTGGGATTTTGGGGGGAAAAGAATTGGGGGTTTGGGGGAAAATATTTGGGGTTTTGGGAGAAAAGATTTGGGATTTTGGGGGTAAATATTTGGGATTTTGGGGGGAAAAAATTGGGATTTTGGGAAAAAAAATTGGGGGGGGGTTGGGGGAAAGGAATTGGGAGTTTGGGGGGAAAAATTGGATTTTGGGGATTTTTGGGGGGAAAAAATTGGGATTTGGGGGGAAAAAATTGGGATTTTGGGAAAAAAATTGGGGGGTTTGGGAAAAAAAATTGGGGGGGTTGGGAAAAAATTGGGGGGGGGTTGGGGGGAAAGGAATTGGGGGTTTGGGGGGAAAAAATTGGGATTTTGGGGTGGAAATTGGATTTTGGGGGGAAAAAATTGGGATTTTGGGAAAAAAATTGGGGGCGTTGGGAAAAAAAATTGGGGGGGTTTGGGGGGAAAGGAATTGGGGGTTTTGGGGGGGAAAAATTGGATTTTGGGGATTTTTGGGGAAAAAAATTGGGATTTTGGGGGTAAAAAAAAGGGATTTTGGGAAAAAAAATTGGGATTTTGGGGGGAAAAGAATTGGGGGTTTGGGGGAAAATATTTGGGGTTTTGGGGAAAAGATTTGGGGTTTTGGGGGGGGAAATTGGGATTTTGAGGGGAAAAAATTGGGATTTTGGGGATTTTTGGGGGGAAAAAATTGGGATTTGGGGGGGAAAAAATTTTGGATTTTGGGAAAAAAAATTGGATTTTGGGGGGAAAAGAATTGGGGGTTTGCGGGAAAATATTTGGGGTCTTGGGAGAAAAGATTTGGGATTTTGGGGGTAAATATTTGGGATTTTGGGGGGAAAAAAATTGGGATTTTGGGGGGGAATTTGGGATTTTGGGGGGAAAAAATTGGGATTTTGGGAAAAAAATTGGGGGGTTTGGGAAAAAAAATTAGGGGCGTTGGGAAAAAATTGGGGGGGTTGGGGGGAAAGGAATTGGGGGTTTGGGGGGAAAAATGGGGGTTTTGGGGGGAAAAAATTGGGATTTTGGGGGTAAAAAAAAGGGATTTTGGGAAAAAAATTTGGGATTTTGGGGGGAAAAGAATTGGGGGTTGGGGGAAAATATTTGGGGTTTTGGGGGGGAAAAATTGGGATTTTGGGGAAAAAATAGGGATTTTTGGAAAAAAAATTTGGGGATTTGGGGGAAAAGAATTGGGGGTTTGGGGGAAATATTTGGGGTTTTGGGGGAAAAGATTTGGGGTTTTGGGGGTGAAAAAATTGGGATTTTCGGGTAAAATACGGGGGTTTTGGGGAAAAGTATTTCAGATTTAAGGGGAAAAAGTTGGGATTTTGGAAGGGAATATTTCGGATTTTGGGGGACAAAAAGGGGAAAAAGATTGGGATTTGGGGGAAAATATTTGGGGTTTTGGGGGGGAAAAATTGGGATTTTGGGAAAAAAAATAGGGATTTTTGGAAAAAAAATTTGGGGATTTGGGGGAAAAGAATTGGGGTTTGGGGGAAAATATTTGGGGTTTTGGAGGGAAAAAATTGGATTTTGGGGGTAAAAAAAAGGGATTTTGGGAAAAAAATTTGGGATTTTGGGGGGAAAAGAATTGGGGGTTTGGGGGAAAATATTTGGGGTTTTGGGAGAAAAGATTTGGGATTTTGGGGGTAAATATTTGGGATTTGGGGGGAAAAAATTGGGATTTTGGGGGGGGAAATTGGGATTTTGGGGGAAAAAATTGGGATTTTGGGAAAAAATTGGGGGGTTTGGGAAAAAAATTAGGGGCGTTGGGAAAAAATTGGGGGGGTTGGGGGGAAAGGAATTGGGGGTTTGGGGGGGAAAAATGGGGGTTTTGGGGGGAAAAAATTGGGATTTTGGGGGTAAAAAAAGGATTTTGGGAAAAAAATTTGGGATTTTGGGGGAAAAGAATTGGGGGTTTGGGGGAAAATATTTGGGGTTTTGGGGGGGAAAAATTGGGATTTTGGGGAAAAAAATAGGGATTTTTGGAAAAAAATTTGGGATTTGGGGGAAAAGAATTGGGGGTTTGGGGAAATATTTGGGGTTTTGGGGGAAAAGATTGGGGTTTTGGGGGTGAAAAATTGGGATTTTCGGGGTAAAATACGGGGGGTTTTGGGAAAAGTATTTCAGATTTAAGGGGAAAAAAGTTGGGATTTTGGAAGGGAATATTTCGGATTTTGGGGACAAAAAGGGAAAAAGATTGGGATTTTGGGGGAAAATATTTGGGGTTTTGGGGGGGAAAAAATTGGGATTTTGGGAAAAAAAATAGGGATTTTTGGAAAAAAATTTGGGGATTTGGGGAAAAGAATTGGGGGTTTGGGGGAAAATATTTGGGGTTTTGGAGGGAAAAAATTGGGATTTTGGGGGTAAAAAAAAGGGATTTTGGGAAAAAAATTTGGGATTTTGGGGGGAAAAGAATTGGGGTTTGGGGGAAAATATTTGGGGTTTTGGGAGAAAAGATTTGGGATTTTGGGGGTAAATATTTGGGATTTGGGGGGAAAAAAATTGGGATTTTGGGGGGGGAAATTGGGATTTTGGGGGGAAAAAATTGGGATTTTGGGAAAAAAATTGGGGGGTTTGGGAAAAAAAATTAGGGGCGTTGGGAAAAAATTGGGGGGGGTTGGGGGAAAAGGAATTGGGGGTTTGGGGGGGAAAAATAGGGATTTTGGGGGGAAAAAATTGGGATTTTGGGGGTAAAAAAAGGGATTTGGGAAAAAAATTTGGGGATTTTGGGGGGAAAAGAATTGGGGTTTTGGGGGAAAATATTTGGGGTTTTGGGGGGAAAAATTGGGGATTTTGGGAAAAAAAAAGGGGGGGTTTGGGGGAAAGGAATTGGGGGTTGGGGGGAAAAATTTGGGGGTTTCGGGAGACAAAAAGGGGAAAAAAAATAGGGATTTTTGGAAAAAAAATTTGGGGATTTGGGGAAAAGAATTGGGGTTTGGGGGAAAATATTTGGGGTTTTGGGGGAAAAGAAATTGGGATTTTGGGGGTAAAAAAATTGGGATTTTCGGGGTAAAATACGGGGGTTTTGGGGAAAAGTATTTCAGACTTAAGGGGAAAAAAGTTGGGATTTTAGAAGGAATATTTTGGATTTTGGGGACCAAAAGGGGAAAAAGATTGGGATTTTGGGGGAAAATATTTGGGGTTTTGGAGGGAAAAAAAATTGGGATTTTGGGGGTAAAAAAAAGGCATTTTGGGGAAGAAATTTGGGATTTTGGGGGGAAAAGAATTGGGGGTTTTGGGGAAAATATTTGGGGTTTTGGGAGAAAAGATTTGGGATTTTGGGGGTAATATTTGGGATTTTGGGGGGGAAAAAATTGGGATTTTGGGAAAAAAAATGGGGGTTGCGGGGAAAGGAATTGGGGGTTGGGGGGAAAAATTTGGGGGTTTTGGGGGACAAAAAGGGGAAAAAAAATAGGGATTTTTGGAAAAAAAATTTGGGATTTGGGGGAAAAGAATTGGGGGTTTGGGGAAAATATTTGGGGTTTTGGGGAAAAGAAATTGGGATTTTGGGGTAAAAAAATTGGGATTTTGGGGTAAAAAATTGGGATTTTGGGGTAAAATATGGAATTTTTTTGGGAAAAAAAGGGATTTGGGGGAAAAGGGCAATCGGGGAGGAAAAAAGGATTTTTTGGAGGAAAAAGGGATTTTTTTGGGGGGGTCCTGGGGGGGGGTTGGGGCGGGGCTTTGGGATTTCCCGGAATTTGGGGTTTCCCGAGCCGCGAATCCCCAGAATTTGGATGGATTTGGGGTCGGATTAGGAATTTGGGGGATTTGGGTGGGATTTCCTGGGATTTCGGATCGGGATTTGAGGGGCCGTCCCGATTTGGATTTCCGGGTTTTGGGGTGTCCCATTTTTTGGGATTTCCCGGAATTTGGGACATTTCGGGCAGGGATTTCCCAGAATTTGATCGTAGAGATTATGGGTCCCGATTTTGGGGTTTGGGGGTCCCGATTTGGGATTTCCCGAATTTGGGTTTCCCGAGCCGCGAATTCCCAGAATTTGGGGGTTTTGGGGCCGGGATTTCCCGAAATTTGGGGTCGGGAGGATTCCGGCTGGAATTCCGCGGGATTTAGGATCGGGGGGGCATTCGGGGGTCCCAAATTTGGGGTTTTTCGCCCCTTCCTCACCCGCCAGGACGAGCCGCGGCCGCGCCATCGCTTTCGCTTTCGCTTTGGGCCACGCCCACTCCGACTGGGAGGGACTGGGAGGGACTGGGAGGGTTTTCCCCCATTTTTTCTCCTTTTTCCCATATTTTGTCCATTTCCCCCCATATTTCCCCCATTTTTCTCCTTTTCTCCTTTTCCCCCCATTTTTCCTTTCTTTTCCCATATTTTCCCTTTTTTTTCTCCTTACTTCCACTATTTTCCCATATTTTCCAATTTCCCCCCATTTTCCCCATCTTTTCCCCCATTTTTTCTCCTTTTCCCCATATTTTCCCCCATTTTTCCTTTCTTTTCCCATATTTCCCTCCATTTTTTCCCATATTTTCCCCCTTTTTTCTCATTTTTCCCCATCTTTTTCCTCCTTTTTCCCATATTTCCCCCATATTTTCTTTTTTCCATATTTTCTCCTTTTTCCCGTATTTTCCCCCATTTTTCCTTTATTTTCCCATATTCCCATTTTTTCTCCTTTTTCCATTCCCCCCATTTTTTCCATCTTTTCCCCCATTTTTTCTCCTTTTGCCATATTTTCCTCATTTTTCCCATATTTCCCCATATTCCCATATTTTCCCTTTTTTCCCATATTTTCCCCAATTTTTCTTCTTTTCCCTATATTTTCCCCCATTCTTTTCTCCTTTTTCTCATATTTTCCCCCATTTTTTCTCCTTTTTTCCCATTTTTTTCTCCTTTTTCCCATATTTTCCCTCAATTTTCTCTATTTCCCCCCATTTTTTCTCCTTTTCCCCCCATTTTTTCTCCTTTTTCCCATATTTCACCCAATTTTCCCATATTTTCCCCCACTTTTCTCTATTTTCCTATATTTTCCCCCATTTTTCCCTCCTTTTTCCCGTATTTTCCCCCATTTTTCCCATATTCTCCCTTTTTTCTCCTTTCTTCCCCCATTTTCCCCCATTTTTCTCATAATTTCTCCATATTTTCCCCCATTTTCCCCATATTTTCCCCCATTTTTCCCATATTTTCCCATATTTTCCCCATTTTCCCCATTTTTCCCATATTTTCCCCCATTTTTCCCCATTTTTTCCCATATTTTCCCCCATTTTTCCCATATTTTCCATTTTTTCCCCCATTTTCCCCATTTTCCCCTAATTTTTTCTCCTTTTCCCATATTTTCAGATTTTTCGGCCACACCCCCAACCCCAAATTCACCCCCAGACCCCAAAATCGCCGCAAATTTCCCCAAAATTCCCCTCAGGGGCTCCGGCCACGCCCCCAATTGCCTTTTAAGGTGTTATGGCCACGCCCCACTGCTCTGACCACGCCCCTCTAGTATGACACCACCCCTAGCAACAAGCCACGCCCCCAGAGATTGACCACGCCCCCAGGGTAGTGTGATTTCCATTTAGGGAGTTTAGCCACGCCCCCAGCTCTTGGCCACGCCCCCAGCTCTTGGCCACGCCCCCGATTTTCCCGCCAAACCCCCAGGGCTCAGAATTGCCCAATTTTGGGCGATTTGAACCAAATTTTCTGGGGATTTTTGGGGTCTGGAGGGTCCGGGGGTGGTCTCGGGAATTTGGGGAGGGTTCCCAAAATTTTTGGGGTGTCCAGGAACCCCAAAATCCTGTTCAGAATGGCAATTTTAAGCAAAAACGAGAAAAGAAAAATTGCAATTTTTGGGTGATTTAATGGATTTTAATGGCGATTTTTGGGGTCTGGGGGGGTCCAAAAAATCCGAAAATTTGGGGAGGGGTCCCCCAAAATTTTGGGGTACTCAGGACCCCCAAAGTCCCATTTAGAATGGGAATTTTAACACAAAAGAAGACAAAAAAAATAATCACAATTTTTTGGGTTTTTAATGGATTTTAATGGCGATTTTTGGGGTCCGGGGGTTTTTGGGGATTCTGAAAATTTAGGGAGGGTCCCCCAAAATTTTTGGGGGTTCAGGATTTCCCCTGGAGCTCCTGCTGGAGCCGGGCCAGGACCTCTCGCTGCTGCTCCGAGCGCCGCTCCAGATCCTGCATCTGCTGCTCGTAGCGCTTCCTGCGGGAATTTTGGGGGAAAATTGGGAATTTTGAGGATTTTCGGGTGAAAAGTGGGAATTTTGGGATCAGAACCGCCCTGAATTTCCCTCAAAGATCCAAAATCCCCCAAAATCCACCCTAAAACAACCCCCAAAACACCCAAATCCCCCCCAAAAAAACCCAAAATCCCCCCAGGACCCCCAAAATTCCCCCAAATCCCCCCCAAACCCCAAATTTGCCCAAAATCCCCTCCAAATTCCCCCCCCAACACCCCCAAATCCTCTGAAATCTCAAAATCTCCCAAAATCCCCCCAAAATACCCCAAATCCATCCCAAAACATGCCCAAGTCCCCCCAAAAAATCCCAAATCCCCCCCCAAACTTCCCCAAATCCCCCCGAAAAATCACAAAATTCCCCCAAAAAATCCCTCAAAATCCCCCCAGGACCCCCAAAAATCCCAAAATTCCCCCAAAATCTCCTAAAAATCTCCCAAAATCCCCCCCAAAAATCCAAAATCCCTCCATGACCCCTAAAAAAAAACCAAATTCCCCCCCCAAAAGCCCAAAACACCCCCAAAATGCCCTCCAAAAAGGCCAAAATTCCTCCAGGACACCCAAAATCCACCCAGGGCCCCCAAAATAAAACCCCAAAACCTCCCCAACTCCCGTCAAAATCCCCAAATTTGCCCAAAATCCCTTCAAAAAAACTCCCAAAAAAACCCCAAAATCCCCTAAAATCCCTCAAAAACCCCCAAATAAACCCCAAATCCCCCCAAAAAACCCCAAAAATCCCCCAAAATTCCCCAAAACTCCCCAAAATCTCACATTTCTCCGGTGATGTACTCGAGGCGTTTCCCCACGGTGCCTTTGGCCTCGCGCAGGTCCTGCCGCACCAGCACAGGGCCCAGCAGCTTGAAAATGCTGTTCGACTCGTCCAGGAGTTCAGCTCCTGAAATTTGGGTGAAAAACAGCGATTTCGGGAAAATCGGGGGATTTAGAGCAAAAAAAATTGGGGTTTGGGGGGGGGGAAATGAGATTTATAGCAAAAAAATTGGAGTTTTGGGGGTGAAAATGTGAGAATTACGGTACAAAAATTGGAGTTTTGGGGGTGAAAATGTGGGAATTAT